>JASJOG010000003.1:4467500-4552500 GCA_030142905.1 Heliopora coerulea | reverse complement strand
ACATCATCTACTCTGGACAATGGGCGATACTCACACTCTGTCACTAGATTGAATCGATGGTAGTCTTGTAAGACATCTTGCCAGGAAAAGGTCAAGGTCTAATTTTTTAATGTCATATTCATTTCGTACCGACATCCCGTATACGGGTCTTAGTCAATATACCTTTCCAGCAATCCTTTGATTTATGAATCTTTCTTTTATTCTTAGTTCTCCTTGTGTTTGCTTTGCTGTCATTTGTTCTTTTGTTCAAGGTGTCAGACATGTCTGACACAGTAACACTGTGCGTTAAAGAATTAACTAATTTAGATGGGTAGAGACATTTCAGGATCAAAAGAAAGCTTTTAACTCTCGGCTAATCACAGTTGCAAGCTAGAATTTGATGTTTTTTAACTTAAAGTTTAAACATGGAACGCTTTTATAATTCAATTACGAGAGACAATCTTTCGACCATTCGTTGATCGGAGTTCATAGATCTATGACAGTGAGTTGTACAAGTTGATTTTAGCAAGTTCAAATTTTTTCACGTGAAGATACTATTGAGATATTTTCTGATTTTCTAGACAGATTTCTGATCATTTATTCCAGAATTCGAAAGCAAAATTCTCTCTACTTTGATATAGTCTACCAGCCCTTCGTTTGGTGCATTCTATTGAGTACGTGGCAAGTGAAACATCGTTCAATCAATGTTTTAACAAGAATAAGTCCTAAAAAGACACTATTGCCATCGGATTCTAGGGACGGTCAAACCGGCTTTGTCCCAAACAAACGATCCTAAGCTTATAATGATACCCGCGGCAGAATTAATATAGAAAAATAAAGGCATAATATGACTCCCACACGATAGATTACCATGCATTCGAAAGCAAATGGTCGAATACAGGAGATGAGCGTTTGCAAAACTGGAGACATCAGAAACTGCAAAATCACATTAGGGTCCTGTTGGTACTTGAATTCACAATGGGTCTTGTTTGTGTGAATAAAATATGATTAAAAAAAATTCATGAGGTTCTCTGCCAAATTTTTTTGAGCAGACCTTAAAATCTTACCACGAAATATTATTATTGAAGTTTAAAATAAACAATGAAAAAATGTGTGTTAAAAAATTGATAACCTTATTCATTAGAGTACACTGCATGCAGCTAAAAATCGTTTGCTATAACCAAACAATAATAATAATGATAAATTCTTTACTTATACCGTTAAAAAATCTCATCAGCATTAAAGCTGGTATTAACGGGAGAACAATATGAACAACTCTCGGGGATGGTCGCTTAATTTGATGAGCAAAAACAGGAGTCCATATTACAAAGCTGGCCGCGGTCTCTTACCACCTGACACTTACACTTAATAGTGGCTTTGTTCCCGACATCAAACGTAGCATATTTAGTGCGAGGAGGAGCGTTTGACTTGATTCCAAACACGGGGAAGTGTGTAGAGGTAGTGGATAAGGAAATTTACATTAACAGGAGACTTCCAATTTTTCGCATCGACGACTGGCAGGTGAACGGCGATTATTCGAGAGCCAAATGTGATAACCAATTTTATCTCACGACACACCCATGTTTTATTAATCCAAAAGAAATACTAAATCCCTTTTTCCACTGACTAATATGCATGGCGTATTAACCTTTGAAGAGTGTGACAATGACTTATTACACCACGTATCTTTCAACATTTCTTCCTCTGTATAAATTTGAAATTAAAAGTAGTGGTTGTGTCATGAATTAAGGTGGTTAATCAATGTTCACTCAGCAGATACAGGGCTTTACATCACTTGAGGAGCTTGTTTAAATTCTTTATCACACTCGTGACCATTGACCTTGATTAACCCTTACTTAACCTCTTCATGCATACGACTTTTATAAAACAACAAACTAAAATAAAAGATATAGAGATAGAACAAATAGGAAAAAAAATCGAAAGAGCAAATAAAAAGCAAAACAAGGACAAAAAACATAACGGAAAATAGTCATGCATGATAGGGTTAAGCAAAGGTTAAGTTATTAATAAACTAGTCCAAGTCCCACAGGACCACATACTTTTTTTTCTTAACCTTATTTTCATATTCAAACAGGAACAATTCTGTTTAATGTTGGCCTAGCAATTTATTATTAGTCAATATATGAGTTAAATACGTGGACATTTTGTTTACAAATCCAACATATATTTTTACCTACGTAGCCGCGTTCCAACGAGGAATTTGTTCGCTATTTCAACATTCTACTGTCAAATTATCGAGCAATGTTCATGAAACAGGCAATTTCACAATAAGAGTTATTAATTCAATTAGATTTTACTGAGTAAATTTAGAGACTATACAAGCACCAAAATTTAATTTATTAATTTATTAAATTTTAATTTACTATTACGATCGTCTTCATCGCATGTTGTTCTTAAACGAAAGTTACCTACAGCCGCATGAGGTCACTGTCATATCGGGAACTTCTTTTAGTACAATGTTCTGTTGTTCGTCAAAATACAAAAGACTTGTAGATTTAAGTTCCGTTGGGACACAGTAAGCACTTGGTATGTTGTCGTCCTGTGCAAAAAGCTTGTAGAGATTTAGAATAAAAGAATGATGACTTGGATTCATCGACTGACTTAACATCATGGAGCACTTGCCATGGCAATAATAAGCGGGAAATCCGCGAGGTGCAATGATTCTATCACTCCAGCCTATAACTCGAAAGTCAATGTAGAGGCGATGTCGACGACAGTATTCACCGGCACCCTCAGTCGCTCTCGCGTCTCTTGGGAATCGCGCCATTTTAAGAGAAAACATCCTCATTTTCGTCAACTTGGTCTTCTTCTCGTTGTTTGACAAGTTCTTTTTATAAAACAACAAAAGCATGGGTCGTTTACGGCCTACCTTTGCAATAGACACTGATCTTGACGTGGTGTGTGAGCTGACTGGTTTGACATCAACCAGAAAATTTTTAGAAGTAGAATCTAAGGTGTTTTTCTCAACCAGTGAAGTAACGTCAAACGTCAACCACTGGCCATGCAAGTTGTCGACAAGACGAGAACTGACAATCTTTTGATATTCAACTGAAAAGTTACTTTCAGTCGAAGGATTTACTTCATAGAGGTGAATGAAGAACAAATCCTTTGCATCTCTAAGTTTTGATCGACGTTTGAATACTCGTAACTGTACTCGGCTGGCGGATTGCAACTTGGTCACATGTGAAGATAGGTCAAAAGTAAGCAGCTGATGTTTAACTGAAGGAGGGCTATAATCTGAAACGGCAGATGAAAAATGTAGATTATACGAAGTACTTTCAGCATTTAGCAATAAACGCGAGGAGAATAAACGGAGTCTAATTTGACCACATTGCCTCGTTACCTTGGTTAAAGATACATGACACTTCCGAGAATACTGATGTCTTCGGGTTCTGCTGTTTGAACAATTTTCTCATATAAGAAGGAACGGTACGCAGTCGACTTTTCCTTGCTGATTTTTGCTTTGGTTTAATGAGGCTTCCGAAGAAAAGTCTGGACATGTCGAAGACTGTGTTGACATCGTTACTGGCTCTGCTACAAATTTTAACCTCTAAACAAATAAAGACTGCCGTTAGAAGCAAGATGAAGTTCATTGTTCTTGTCAACTTCAGTCTTCGATAAACCTGAGGCTTGACTCAGGGCCAAGGTGGAAGGTCACTAGGTGTCTTCCCGAAGTGCAACGCGTACGATGACATCAATATTCATCTTAGCGCAGGGGGGGGAGCTAAAAAACAATGCACGGCTACTTTTCTTCTCTAACAATATCACACAGGAGATACAATATTGAAAAATCCCTCAAAATGGTTTTTATGAAGTTTATTTCTCCTTTCTCGTTGCCCATTTTGAACTGGTCTGAAGTTCAAAATGGTCTAAAGTGGTCTAAAGTTCATGGAGTTAGAGCTAAGTGATAGGAAATGGCACTAAACCAAGCAGCCTATGTTTTAGCACAGTTTGTTGACGTCTCAATCCCAATTCACTGATAATTCATGAGTAAAACACAAAGGAAATCGGTACCGGCGTTTGGATCTCTGACTTTATTTAGCATATACAACCTTGGCCTGCAAATTACAAAAAAGCCGCCCGACTACGAAATTATCAGTTTAGAAATTGTCACAAGAGACGATAAACTGTAAGATTAAAGAGATAAGTTATCGCAAGTATGTCGTGATAATCACATCATCACAGGGCAGACATATCAGAAAAAATTTCTCGCAAACAACGGAACTGTTAGGGAGTTCATCTAAAGAATCGGGGACAAGTTATGATAGCCAGAAATTTTATTAAATTTTGTTAAGAACCGTGACTCTTTCCACCAAGCCAACAGTTGTTACATGCTTACTCTTGTTTTTCGAAATTTAAAGGTTTCAAAACAGGTCACAGAAATATCACTAGTTTAGTGGAACACTCGTGATGACTGGGGACTCATTCAATGCTCGTTTCAATGCAATGGGACAAAAATTTGATTGGTTACCGATTGACAAAACTGTGAAAAATATCATCCCGGCTTCAAATAAAAGTTGAGATATGGAGAGGATCCAAAACATTAAGATAACCAAGATTGCTACAAAATTTCCCGGTAGGTTCAAGACCGATTTCAGTTTCAACCCAGGCTGGGATTTCTCCAGTGATCGTCAATTTTTTCAACCCAGATAGCTGGGCAGAAATCTTCCCTGTAATCAGCTCCAACCGCTCCAGAATTTCAAAATTTTAGCTCGGGATAAAAGTTTCGTCATGTAATTGCCAGACAATTTTTATGAGCCTGTGCTTAGATAAGCTGGGACTGACATGAAATCAATACGAAAGGTGTCATTTATTGTGTAATAGACCGCAATGAACTTAAATCCAGATTCTTGTAAGTGCAGATGTAGACTGCGTTTCAATTTCAGTTCCCAGTAAGTACATTTTTCGCCTTCTTTGCCACAGCACTGACTGATCTTTCGAAATTGTACGTTTTCATTGAGAAAATTTCTTACCTGTATGAACTCATTCGTATCGCTTCGGCATCCGAATGAGTCCGTTTGAAAGAAGTCACGCTTGGTTGGATCCCGTTTTAACTCATACAAGCTACAGAGTTTACAAAGCAGATCTGCTACTCACCCAGAAATTTCAGGACCCTCATAAGATTTAAACTATGAGTGAAAACCACGAGTATCATTCCTAAACTCAGAACATTTTGAGCAGAAAAGTACAACGAAAGCCCATAGAAATTTTTCTATTAAAGTTTGTTCGGATATTATTGTTTAACATGTCAAATGAGTTTTAAATAAAAGAAACTGAAACATGCAAAAGAAATTAACAAAGAAATTTTTCAATCGGTTGATGACGTGATATTATGATTTAGGGACAAGTCAACGACTTTATGCATGCTAATATAATGAAGCACTGACGAGGGTTGATACGAACTGTTCATATCAAAATTAGTATTTATTCACAAGCAGGTAAAATTAGTTTTCACATGAGATATTTTGCACAAATCCTCGTTTTAGAGTAGATGAAAAAAGGTTATTTTGAAATGGCTCGTTATTAACCCTAAAGCAAGAAGATTATCTGACAGCCTGTTTCCGATCCTAACCATAAATCACTTTTATGTCCAAAACTTTCAAGCAGTTGTTGAACTCACAACTTCAACCAAATTTGACAGTCTTCCCCCGTGCAAGGTACTGTCCACAGGTGGCCATGTTAAGGCTGACTTCCTGCGCTGTTTTTTTGTCTTTAAACTTGTTTACCAGTATCCGTATGTACTCTCGAGTCCGGAATATAATGGGAACTTGGAATAAACGGGGAGGTTAGAAAATTGGAGGCAAAATAAAAATAGGGGAGTCTGGAATTAGGGGGGCTGGAACAAGGGGGGAGCCTGGAAAATATCCGAAAATAAAATAAACGGAGGGTCTGGAATAACACTGGGGAGGTTGGAAAAACGTTTAAAAATTAATAACCGGGGAGGCCCGTCTATTCCGGACTCGAGAGTAAGTACGTATGTGGAAAAAACATTGCTTAAAATGTAAGTCTTTAGCCACATCACAAAGAGCTCCCTGAATTTTTCATTTCAAATTGACATATTTGAGCCTCTCTGAACCTCTAATCAATGAGTCAGTGCTTAATTTAATAGAAGGTATCTCATCACATTGTAATTAATCGACCCGACTTATTATCATCATTAATTCGTGCATGTAATTAATTCGAAAAGAGTGATAAGCTCTCCCGGTATATTCAATACTGCAATACGCTACTGATATCCTTGTTAAACAATTAACCAATCAGTCAATCCATCAATCAGTCAATACATCAATCAAAAAATCAATTAATAATTTATTAAGTATCTATTAATTTTAAATGTAAACTTAATACAATGAGTAATTTAACGTAAGTCATGGTGCAAGCTAACTATAATAATCCAAGTGTTAGACTGAGCAATTTGCTTGTAATTATTTTAAAATCAAGTTGCGAGAAAAAGGTTAGACAATTGATCAGCTGTTTACAGCCAAACAATAAAACATTATCACTTACCAATTTCTAACATGATATTATATGCTAGGAATTGGCAGTATGGTTACGAATATGAAATAACGCAATATATATGTATACACATAAGCCTACTTGTGTTTTGAACTCTATTTCCTGTTTTGGAATATAATGTCAACACTGGAAGATTTTTAATTGCACTCCGTATATTTCTCCAATAAATAATTTTTAGTCTATTTTTAAACCTTGAAGTTTTAAGTTTCTTTCTTTTGTCATCAGTTTCATTCGATAATTTTACTCTAGTTTATCTAATATCAAATTTCCTATAATCAACTCTCATATGGGAAGGGGAATACGGTGACCTTGCAGCAAGGGTGGTATTATAGTTGTTTTGCATTTACAGATAAAAAGAATGTTTGTGGCAAGATATTGTAAAAATCACACATAAATTTATCGTTATGATAAAAAACAAGATCGTTTAACTTCATAATATTAAGTTTACTCAGAAGTGGATTTACAGGCCAATTCTCATTTCGATTTTCTATTACGAAGAATCGTTCGAAAAGGTAGATCAAACACGCGTGCAGAAAAATTCCTCCAACTTCTGAACAACTCGGTATTTTTTAGAAAAATATCGACATACAAGATCCCTTACTAGGTTTATTATAGTTCATTTCATAACATAACATGCATCCCATGCACACTCTGTTTGGACGAGACACATTTTCTGCAGAGTGCAGAGACACGGTGACGTCATTTTCATGTTATATGAGAGTTTGAGACATGAATGACGTCATGAAAACATGAAAAAACTTTGGTTAATTTATAAAAAGAATAGAAAATAATTATCGACTCTCTGCACTTTGAGAGAAGCATACATGACGCTATTCCAACCGGGAAAATAACTGAAAACACTGGGCTCATTCGCCATTATTCCGGCTGAAATATCGCCATTTATTTTACTATCAAGAGACACTCACGCAACTGTCTATTGTTTAAATACAGAAATTCAACTAGGACTTGCGAAAGCGGGCAAATCAACATATTTGCTTTTCTAAATGGTAGATTTTGGCCATCTGTTTGTGGTATTTTTCCATTTAAGAGTAACCTAAAAGACTAAATTTTCTTCAAAATTTTTATTTCACCCACCCCATCATCCAGCTTAGCCGTTCTTCCTGGAGGTCCAGTAAAGGCCAACCGTCAGACAAAATATGATTCGAAATTAAAGTAAACGATACCCCACCAATTTAGTAATGTACTCATTTTGATAAATATGAAAGAAAAAATACATCTTCGTTTCAAGTTTAAAAATCAGCAGATTATTTTTATTAAATGAATTGAGCTTTGTCTACTTTCGACACCAACTGGCGAAAACAAGCCTTACTTTAAGTTAATGCAAGTGTTAAGTTGCTGGTCGAGATGTAAAATGTGAGATTTATTTTCATACAATTAAAACCCGAAACGAAATAAATTATATTAAATAACTGATTATTTAATTATTTACAACGTGCTAATTTACCGAAAAGAAAAAAAATTGGACTTAAAGGCATGGCTTAACAATTACCTCAATAAATTTCTAGAATGTAAGTCTTCAAAAATAGGAAAAACAAAGAAAAACGAGAAGATACAAATTTTGCTTCACTTTGGCCACTTTAAATAATTCGTCCTTCAATCCATTCATTGCTCATGGCTAGAATTTCGGCAGACGAAAGACTTGACCGGCCTAACACGTACCTTATTTGTCATTACGTATTCTCATAGTTTAGCCTCCAAAATTTAATCTCCTACTCGATCACCGTATAGCGTTTTCGCTTCGGAGGTCTTCAGTCGTACATGACTCACTTCAACGGCCATGCAGAACGTCAGGTTCACAGGATCTTACGGCCCGGTTTAAGGAATCATCGTTTCAGTCTTTTTAAAGCAGAGCTCAATCCCTGTAATAGGAACCACTGACCTATGTAGGCAGCTATACTATTTGGTTCCATTACGTTTGAGTTGCCCCGTGGACGACTGAAGCTAACGTTGAAGCTTACTACGTGGTAGACTGAAGTCCAAAGACCTCCCACTAATCTAAATATAACTGGACTACGTGGCCCCATTACATTTGAGTTGCAAACAATGTCCCAAAAGGATGACAGGGCCGGCGGAAGAGGGAGGCTGGGGGTGCTTTAGCCCCCTCCCCAATGACAATGCCGCCAAAAGTTTAATAAAGATGTTCGATTGTATGCTGTCCAATTGTGAATGTTATCGACGTAGAACCAAACAAAAACTGAAGTAAAATGTAGGGTAGAGGACTGGATATGATTAATTAAGCAACTGACCAGAGGTCTCATTTTAGAGTCCGCCATATTCTACGACGGTTTCACCGTTACATGACTTAAAAATTGCTGCTTGATAAGACTTGAGTTAGCATTTAGCCATCTGACGAATTGAAGTTAGTCCAAAATAAGACAAACATTTGAACTACATAACGTATACTTTGCTTAACCGCTTGCTGGGTAAATAGCGACGGTCGAATTTATGAGGACAGTTTGTGAGGAAGACTTCTGGCGTTTGTCAGCTATTCTCCGTAACAGGTGTACAGAGTACGAGGCCCAGGGGCAATCTGGCCACCTTGCCCACCCTCCTCTGAGGGCCTGCACATGCGTATTAACTTATTTCAACTATCCGAAAAAAACGACCTCTGAAAGTAGTGTCCCTGATTCAACCAAGTATCTTCCAACCGCCAGTGTAAACAGTCTGCGTCGAAATTTATGGGATAAACAGAAGGAACAAGTTATAATTTAATCAGCGCATATGATAGTGGTTCGAAAGAAGGTTCGTTAGCCCACGTAAACACGAGTCACCACAAAGTCACCACTGTAAAGCCTTCTTGAGATTCACATCGGTAGACACAAGGTAATTCTACTCGATGAAATGAATGAAATCGGAATGGTTCCAATATATACTTGAGAGATTTACCATGCAGCAAACTGAATGGAAAGCGATTTTACTTTACCAATTTACTCCAGGCGGTAGCTGGATATGGATACCAGAAGACTTTCCCTAGCTCACAATTTGCATTCGTTCAAATGATTAAAGGAGTCATCTACGCCAAGAGGTTTACATAACGCCTAAGCCGAAATCGATGACAACGCTGAAACATATCAGCAAGCCATCTTTCATTTTTCACTTTCTTGAATCCAAGTGTACAATTTTTCTCACAATGCAGCATAATCGATCGAACCTCAACAGTGGATTGAACCACATCTGTGGATCAAACCACATCAATGGATGTCAGGTTTGCTCTGACTTATATGTTTCAAATTTTTAGCAATAATAGGGATAACGTGGTGGCGAACTTCATAGCCGCTATTACACGTCGTGCTATGATAGAAGACTACATGCAGTTTTCCTTTGTTCTTAATGTATGCCACGTTGGCGAAGGCACCAACGTTTGTCATCGTGAGGGTTTATTAACAGATGAAGGTAAGAATTACAAACACAGAATAGTCTCCACAGCATTTCTTGTCTTTATTTTATACAAAGAGCTTTGCATTTTTAGAAGCTTTATCTCCCAAAATTATCATCCAGGTTATCTCCTTAAAAAATCTATAGACAAAATCTTGAAGACTATAGCAGTCTGCAATCAAATCTATTCTACTGTAGTTCCGGACGAAACACCTGGATTTGCGATATCTGTACTGCAAAAATTCATACCACGGTTATCAACTGCGACAAACTTTATCGTTAGGATTTCACAACATAGAATAGGATTTAGTTTGCGTTATGTATCTCTCCTTTTATGTTCCATTTATCTACGCCACGACGTCTTCCCTCATCTTATGCACAAGTAAGCGACCTCTGATGTTTTAATCGTCATCTTCTTGGAACATGTTCTTCCAATCCTTGCTGAATTACCTTTAAGTCCTGATAGTCACTCCGTATAACACTGGTAAGGTGCATTAAGCCTTCCTGTTGTTTTTCCAAGTGCTGTGAAGTAGAAAGTGTAGTATTATGCAAATATGTAACAAGTAAATAATCTTTATAAAGACTTTTCTCATAGAATAAGAGTTTAACAAGATATTTAATAAAGTGTACCGGATTAAAACATAGATTGAACTGACCAGAGGAGCATCCAGCTCAAAATCTAACTGTTTACAAACTAATAATGTACTAGCACCAAATGTGCAATTTCTCTTGGGCGGTTTGGGGCCGTGTTCCCCTGGAAAATTTTGAGAGTGCATTTTCAGTAAAATGTGCAGCAAGTATGATTCAAATTTGGCAAAGACTGTGGAATAATGGCTTCGCATTTAAAAAATCTTTACTTTTATTTGTACGTGCATTTCAAAGGACAATTAAATGGCCATTTTATAAAGTTGGCTGAATTAAGATGATCTACAATTAAGCCAGCACATTGAAAAAAGTGTATTCACTGATTTGGAACATCTACACTCCCTCCTCTTTACAACACACTGCAATTAAACATGAATCTTGCTAGGGAATCGATTCCTGCCTGGTTTTTGTCGATACCGCAGCAACACTCAATAGCAATACTAACCCTTTTCTTGGTATGTCTCTGGAACGTCTCCCATCGACAAGTAAAATCGTCTGGCATTATCCAGAGTAAAATTAAGAAGTCGCCAAATGGCAACAGCGCCAGCAAAAGGGTTAATAACATCAGATAACATTTGGAGACACACTACAATGAACAATGTTGTTTGTTATGACCATTATGGTTGGTATGTGCCAAAATAGCCTCCTGGGGATCTTTTCGTGTCAAATGCTCAATGGAATTATCTGATAAACAACGTCTTCAATATCAAAGACCTTTATCAGGCTGCTATGCAACCAGTGCACGACAACCTCAATAAGAAAGGGCATCAGGAGGATTTCCATGTCCGCAAGGCATAGGAAGTGAATAACTAGGGCATCATCACCACTGAGCAAGCATTTTAGAGTCAGTTGCCCTCTCCAACAGTTGTGAACGTAACTCAACTGGTCTGTCTTGCCACAACTGGTAAGCCAAACAATTCACATTTGAGACAATGCAGAACATGTATTAGAAAAATAATATGGGGAAAATGAAAATAGTGAACAAAACGTGTTGAAAGCTCACAAATTTCAGCCTTGGCACGGATATAATGTATTATAACGGATATACTGTAAGCTTTTAGTCTAATACAGTTACTGCGGCGAAACGTTAACTCCAGCATTGCCCGATGGAAGGTTATTTAAATTATCACCAAGATAACCGTATACAAAAAATTTTGATAATACTCATATAATCAATATTCATGAACCTAGACTACGTTTACAAGATAGTGATTTAAGACGCGTGATTCCTCGCAGAGTCACACAAAATGTGCGGAAACCGTATCTTAAGGAATTCACTTCAAAAACACACACTTCCTCCCCAACAGCCGACATTCTTCTTCTTTTAAAATTTAAATGAGAAAATTCACTCACAACAGCATCTAAGAACGACTAATTTAGACTGGTACGTTGCAATGTATAAACATACTTTTGTGATACGAACAATGGACTTCGACCTCGTTTCAAAAATGTTTGCAACAGAAGTGAGTGGTAATAGCCAAAACAAATCCAAATTTATAGATACAATATCGCACACGAGTTTTTTTTTCCGAAGAGAAGGACTTACCCATTCACTGTATGTTCATCGTCGTGAACAGTCACGACAGCGTGAACATTACTCTTGGGACCAGCATTTGCAAACGTTCTTTGTACCTTGCAAAGACTTGCATAAAATTCTGACTTAAGTATGTTTTATCGCAATGAAATGGAACACCTGCCACTATTTTGATTAGGCCGCTGTACGTGAATTGTTGTCACTTCCACCAAAGAGATATGATTAGTTTGTAACAGTCGAAAAGCTATGCTATGGGTTTGCTATGCAGTGGATTAGTATCTCCTCTGGTTCAAGTAATCCAATCGTGATGATGGTAATGTCGGGAAAGGCCATGACGGGCCTGCGTCAAGCCGTTGAAGTTTTTCTCGAAATCAAAGGTAGAGGAACTGCCATAACTTGAATTGACAATACTGACGTTTCGAGTGAAGGGTTTGTGTTTTTACAGAGTACAATGTCAAAGGACAGTAGTTTGAATTCTGACCATATCAGATAGAATGCGACTTCTACAATACCAGTGTATTGACCAACCAAGGACATTACACAACATGGAAAGTGTGATTCAATGAAGACAGAAGCAACGGTCGTTATACTCTGTTATTCTAATCGATTCTTATTCACTTCGGCATGACTAGATGTTCACAAATGAGAGTGAAATGGAAGGTTTTAATGGAGGATAAGAGTCGTCATCCTATATGTAATTTGGTAATCAACAATGTCACCAATGGGAACGAGAATCACCGACTCCCGCGAGTGTAATCTTTCCAATGTGAAACCGCAAAAGTTACAAGATACCTGTTTGAGATCGTCTTGCATTGACTTTTCCATTGAGTAACGTACGTCTTGTGGGTTGCCAATCATTTGCTGCTGAAGGCGGAGTTGAGCCACCAATTCATTCAAACGACCCTTCAAATTAAGCAAATTTCACAGAAGAAAAGTATTACAAAGCATTTTTCTGGTCAAATTCTTGGATATGGAGGGTGAATTGTGATGATGTGGAAAAGCGGTAACCAACGCGTTTGAAGGAAAACTATGTGCGCAGGCAATAATCCCAACTGAGAAACTAAAGCTCTCGTAAAGGAAAGCATCCATCGTTTCCTAAGAGGAAACGATTTCTAACGTGTAACTATTTAATAAACAGTAAAGGTTTTCGAACTTCTATTTGAGTGTACGAGGAACACGAGTCAGACCAACGAACATTACTACGACAATTTTTAGTTCTTCCACTAGTGCTCCTGTAGCTCATATACATAAAAATGTTTCCTGTTCCTAAATAAAAAACCCAGAGGTGTTCAAATGGCAGGAGAAAGCTGCTCGAGAAAAAGTACTGTCAGTCTGGAAAATACCTACTCAAAGAAAAGTAAAAAGTGGGTATTACAGAAGCCACTAGAGTTAAAGAAAGAAAATAAATGAGCTTAGAAGTACTCAAGTACTGAGAGTAAAAAGAATTTTACTAAAAATTAGAGTTTGTCTCACTGATGACATTTAATCTTTGCATTAAAAGCAGTTAATATGAAATGTAGAAAACAACTAAGAAGCCCTGAGATAGGCGAGTGGAACATGGACAGCGACGTGGGGGCGAGGTTGGAGTATTGCAAAGTGTTGGGTGGTTTATTGAAACCCTGTTAACTGTGGCATTGAAGTCTAGGTTGTTTAATCATGTAACGAGTAACGGGATGACTTGTTGAACAATAACGAAGTAAAGGTACATTATTTAGGGCTAAAAGTTACTCATGTAAAAGTAAAGTACCAAAAATATACAGTACTTTTAAGTCATCAAATCATCCACAGTTACTTGAGTAAAATAACAGAGTACTGCTACATGGTTAAGGGCTGTTTACACATGCGATTTGGTGCCTTGCAATGCGTTTAACTGACGAGAGCGTCGAGGACAAACTACAGCGAATAATAAGCGGATACATTGCTGCATAGACCGTTATAAGCTAATTACATACACCAGGATGACAATTGCAACGTGCAAAATCGCACGTGTAAATGGCCTTTTAGTAAACATCACTGAAAATAACCCATACAACAAGGGTCGGTGGTATGAGTTATTGTTCATGATGTAGGATATTTCGAGAGTAGAAAATTTCCGTCTCATTCCCTTTTTGAGGATCTTATTAAGATCAAATTTCAATAGTTTGTACGGCTTTAGTGTTGTAACGACGGTAACCGGTACTTTCGCCCGCCGTGACACAATTCATAAGAACGTCGCGAACAATAAATGGACAAGATGTGACCGACGAGACAAACATCATGATCATTGCACCGACAACAACCATTCCACTTTTGCATGAAAATAATGCTAAAGAGTTGTCCAAAACACATGCTAAAAGCCATTACCAGTCAGCAATTTTAGGAAATGAAATAAGAAGAAAACTCTGAAAAACAATATCTTGCAAACTTAACGTTTAAGTAAAAACAAGACGAATCTAAACGGTAATATTTCGACCTTTTTTCAACGTCACTGAAATATGGTCGAACTATTACCGTTTAAATTAGAATCCCCAAAAAGCTACCCTAATACACTTGTCAATCACATGGTCAGTTACCGTCCCGTTGACAAGTGGGCAGGGGATTGACCATACACCTTTGAACGACACTCGTGTCTGACTGTCTCACTCCGCATATGCTTTGCATCTGGTAGCAACTGACCATATGGTTGATGGGCGTACATATGACTCACCTTGAATTGAGTTGGTGCGTTTAACGCCATTAAGTTGGATTCCAATTGAATTCTGTGAAAATAAAATCCACTTATACTAAATCATATAACTTATGACTAATATGGCACTAAGCACTATTATCAGAGAAGAATAATTATCATATTACGGCAGAAATAATTTTCAGATTCTTGGACCATCAATGTCTTCCCTGGTCAGTCCCATTTGATCGCAAAACTGAGTTTGCAAATGCGCAGAAATAAATTCTGTCTGATCGAGCTGAAAAATTAGATGCCTTTGTTCAGTGATCTTTCTAACCAAGGTTCTGCGCCAGAAAAGCAATCACAAAATACTACAGAGGCAGCATTGAACCAGAATACATTTCCGGTCACAAAGGAAAATGAGTCAAACTAAATTTTGGAGGAACCATGCCGCCATTTAGGGGAATCCGAACTGCTTTTAGGGACTGATTACATGGACAATTTCAGCCCGACCTTCCGACAAAATACTTGAAAAACGGAGTTCGCGATTACATGAAGAAAATGTCAGCTAGGTTTGAGCTACCCAGGCTGAAAAATCCCATGTAATCGCACGAAAAAATTTCAGCCCGAGCTGAAAAGATTATTGACAGGCGTGGGAAGATACAAAATGCCAAAAACAACAAAGGCTACCGACAAATTCCTGCCTAGGTTCACTCCCGATTTTAGTTTCAGCCCGGACTGAAATATTTCATGTAATCGGGACTTTTTTCAACCCGGTCTGCCGTAATGATTTCATGTAATCAGCCCCTTATTGAAGTTCTCACATTTTCAATTACTTCATGCTTAGTTTTTGATAGCTGTACTGGCCGACAATATTGGTACTTTTCCGAAGTTATCATCCCTGCCTGTGACTAACTGAAATACTCCTATTTTATGCTAGATTAGTTTCCAGTTATACGAAAGAAAATATTCATAGAAGAAAGTATTACCGCCAGATACTCCCCAGATGAAAGGCACAGATGAACAATAAACAACTTGAAAACTCAAAATTTGAGTCAACAAGACAACTAGATAGCTGTCTTAGATTTCAAATTTTCAAGAGGTTTATTTTCTATTTGTCTTTCAACTTATATTCTCAAAATTGTGAGTTCAGTATGGTTTTCTATACTCTAATGAGCACAATTGTACAATGGACAAATACGTGATATACAATTACCTTAACTCTTCTTCATCCGGTTGTATGGAGCAACCAGTCTTTCGCTTTACTTCTTGTTTCGTGATCACCTTCAAATATTGAGCAATGGAAATAGAAAATTCTGACTTCAGGTACACACTATTAAACTCTGAATACAGAGGATGAACATTAATCAGCACAGAGTTGAACCACAGAAGTGCCTCTTCCTCCCAAACGAAAAGTGTCTCCATTTTTAGCGAACGGTAAATAAAAAAAAATGAAATAACTTTCGATGTGAATGTTTTCAAACGGCAACCCGCCAACAGCAAAAAATGAAACTGTGTAAGTCGTGGACTTAGTAACAAGCTGGTAATTTATTTGATAAATTGCAGCCAGTGGCGTAGCCAGAAAATAAACGTTACGTGGGTACAACATGGGCACAATTCTCAACATTTCCTGATAGTGTTTTAGTTATTACAGTTAGCTGGGGGCATGCAACATGCCCCTCAAGAAATTTTGCAGTGCTTGGGCCCAATAACACTTGTGTACTAACTACATTTCAAACTTTTATAGTAGTTTTATTTCAAAAAAACTCCCCAACAAGCACCAAAAAGAACAAAAATTCTAGAATAGGATTCTTCTACTCTTGTCCTGTGTGCAAAAAGGATTCAGTTTACGAAATATTTAACATTTATGTGGCAATTAAACTAATAGTTGGTCTCCAGGTAAACAGAATAATTATATTTAATCTTTGCAGTGACTATACCCTATACTTTGCCTAATGTGAGCTAGATTTGTCTGCAATATTTCACCCCGGCACAGGTCCGGGTGTAGACTCGAATTAGGACTCGAATTAGCAACCTTCTAAAGGCATACCAGAGGTCCTAACTAGTTGAGGCACGACAACTTAGATAGCAAATAGCAAAGTTACTTTCGGTAGTTAATTTGACAAGAATCAGTCGGCAATGACTTACTATACTGAAAGCCGTTTCATGTCGGTAGATCTCTAATCAGATGAAGTTATTTATAAGAAAACACATTAAGCTGGCAGTTTTTTAATTCCTTACGTGGGGCACGTAATCTGCGCGCTAAGTAGCCAGCCTTTTGACGGACTTGTTTGTGACGTTTACAATTTATTGTACCTCACAGGATGGCTTACGTCGTGAGATCTCAACCCGTTAAGGCTACAATAAATTTGCCCTGTATCCCCTCGTGAAAAAGCTCACACCGTGCAACTAGGTGTGGTCGACGTGATTATTAAAGACCTTCTTGTGATGACACGAGTATGTAGTAAAAATCACTAGGAACCCTTTTTTAACCTCAGAGAAACGTGTTTTTATTCCATTTTTTTTTTCACTGATAGAAAATGATGTATTTTTAATGAGAAAAATCACGGTCAGGAGAAAAATAGCTTCCTAGCCTCCGAATTGTTCAGGGAAAAATCCTTTTTAAATTTGAATTCTATCAGACAAGATGCCATCACTTAAATTTACTATAGCTATAGAGGTTGAAACCGCTCCTATGAACAGCCAAAGAATTACATCAGTAAGGACTGGAAAATGTGTGTGTATATTGTTGGCATTAACGAAGCTCAAATCATTTTCATAAAAGCTTCAAAAAAGGATTCCAGGGTCACGGGGTGAAATTGAAAAAACTCAGCCAAAATTACCCGTCTTGCTTCCTGTTCTGTCGTGCGTAAACTGGAAAATATGTAAGAAGAACGTTGAACAAATTTTTGGCAATTGGTAAGGTTTTACTGGATTCCCAGTGCCAGAGTATTATTTAGTTAGTATTCTAACAATCTTTTCTTTCACTCTGCCTTTGCCTTTTTCGCTCGCTAAATGAAGTCACTTCGTTCACAACAAGATTCTGGTGGCGCTCAAGTTTTCAAAGTTGAGTTTCGACAAAGTCATATGTATCATTGGAAGTGCTTAAAATCCACATTAAACATCCAAAGAATTTTTTCCAAAGATTTCCCACAAAATTTAGCAACCATATAAAACACCATGACCCATTTACATCGCATGGCTTTTAAGATTTTGCACGTTTCCGCATGTTTTCTGGCGCCGACAAACTATAAATCTAAACCACCAAAATCTCACTGTAGGTTTTTTCAAAATTGACTGAATTTTAACTAAAATCTTCCCTTGAACTCTGAGTCTGAACCCATTGTTTGTCAAGTACATTCCTAATGGAACTCAGACATTAAAGCAAATGCGACCATTGGCTGGTGAATGACTTGCAATATTGCCCGATATAATAATATAATAATAATAATAATAATAATAATAATAATAATAATGACACTAAATGGCGACAGATCCGAACAAATTTGTAAATAGCAGACTGTTTTTATGCTTACATGTCTGGCAAAATTATTCCATATAGCTGCGCAAAGTCAAAATTGAGATGCGCAAAGTCAGATTTAGATAACAACATTTCATTAATTGTACAACTTTATACCCTACTAAATTTTCGACGACATTTGACAGGCCCTCGCAACCTTCCCATGATCCATTGTAACGCCATGGCCCTTGAAGGATAATGGGTCGCACACACCAAGATGTTATGGTATTTTTTATATCTAGAAAAAGTTTCTGATCCTTTTGGGACTCAAAGGAGAGGTGAATATGTTATTTTGAGAAAACACATCTTCACGGTAGTTTTTTGAGTTTCTATTCAGAAGTGCATCACGACTCTTTGAAGAAAGCTACAAACACTCACTTCGTACAGCCGTTTTCAATATAGTCATTGTAACATTCCAAAAAAAGTACACCGCGACCCTAACAATATTTATGTTAAAAGTTGTTTTACGCCTACCTGCAAGACTCGGTGACTAAGATCAAGGCAACGTCGTTTGTACTGAGCTAACTTTGTCATAGTTTCAGTGTGCTTTTGTTGTAACGTAGCAATGTCATCCGACAAGATCTATAAAAGAATAAAACAAGCGGTGTGCCACAAACAACTGGTAAAGCCTGGTTTAAAGTGCTCTTATCACTTAAACTAGAAATACGTGCACGCAACAACCCCCGCCCACCCTTTCAATATATCTCTCGAGAATCCAAGTAACATTGATAATTTTTCAAAATTGTCAAAAAGACAAATCGTCCTTACAATAACTGGAAGAGGGTATGCAATATAAGAAAAAAACAACATTTAGACACCAATATTAACAACCCAAACTGGAAATTGTTTTATATTTAAACTGCTCGTCGTCATATTTACGTTTGAAATTTCGAAAAACGTTTGGTGAGAATAACCGTTCACGGTTTCACAAATGGCGAGATCCATTCTGACAATTCTACTGGAAGACTATGTCGGTAGGACTGCAGATTTGTTAGAATTAACTGTCCATCAAAAATAAAAGTTCAATACAATTTTTTCCCATGCGTGTTTTTGACCCACATGGCTCCCCCATTTCGGCTTCATTCAATCGTGAGGCCTGGTATGACGAGGTATCGTTACAGTCTTTTTAGAGTTCAATGGTTCCCGCAACGTCTTTTGTTCATATTGATGAGGAAGAGCCAAATCAAAGCGTTGCTACAGCGTTGCTAATACACATTGGCCAGTGCATATTCCAAAGAGCTAAGTTTTAGAACTGTCTTTTCAAGTCATGAATTGTCCAGTAACTAAGATGTCCTGCAAAAGTGAAACCAGCCGCAAGCACAAAGAAGGCCATTTCGTTTGCCGTCTTAAATTATTTGCTGGCTTCAGTGTTCAAATGATGTAAACAACTTGCTGGAGATCCACACAAGGGAAAAAAGAACGAGACCAAATCGATTTGCTTCGATACGGATCTAAGTAACCTAAGTAAGGTTTGGTCAACGACATACCAGTCCCCGAGCTTGCACATGGCATACATGAGTGACCGGAATCCTCGAACATAGTGCATACATATATATATATTCCGAGCTGCACTGATGAGCTGCAGTACAGCGAAACGTACGTCTGCAGATTGCAGATTTACGTCAGCAGTAACCTAGCTTCCTTCAGTCGTTGCTTTATATTCAATATCTGATTGCAATGTTGCATCACATATTCCCAACATAAAGCAATGAAAGAGATACTTCATGAATTTAATAAAAAAAAGACATACCTCAAGGGCATTCTGGTGAAGAGTTGTTTCTTGTTGTTGACATTTAATCCTGTTGTGCAGTTGCTCAAAACCCAAAATTGGAACAGGAACTAGCCTTAGTAAACAGATATATATATAAAAATAATTAAACACAACATAAAACAAAAATAATTATTGTTATGGGCAGAACACAAGAAGCTTTAAGTTAGGATCCCGCAATGGGTACAAAATTTCTTTTCCTGCTGAGTGTCCAATTTGTCTGCACGAGTTATGGCTTCGTACTCTCCTGATTCAGTAAAGGTTGTCAGTGGAAAAGCGAAAACGATAAAACCAGGACCTAATTTTATGAAGCATACGGCTTATTTACATTTCAGTTCTTGTTGAAAATACCTCAAAACATACAGCGAGCACTTGAAATCGAACTCAAATGGTGAGTTCCAGCTTTAGTCCTTATTTGTACAGGTAAATATCAATTACAACGGTTTTCTGGTACATCTCTAGATTCAGTTGAAATATCAGACATAGATTGAACACACTTAATTTTTTTTTAAAAAGAAGTTGACGCTACTCTGGTTCATTATACAGTAGAAAATAAATTGTTAGCATGGTCTCAGCCAGTCAACCTCGTAAAATCCATGTAAACACTATTGCGCATTTCAACGTTAAAAATCTACGATATCACCGTCGAACTCAACAGATTTGCTATAGAAATACTCATTCACAAATCCTTGCTGTACTGCCGAAATCAGAAATTAGTAACATCCATCACAATTTTCGCTATTGACTTGACCGTTTACGCTTTTCCGATGACAATCTTAACTGAATCAGGTGTTGCTGGGAAGATTATAACAAACCGAGTGCTCAACAAACTTTCTCAGAATTACAAATCCAACTCCCTTATTTGCATGACAGCAAAAAATAGAGCATATCACAGTGTACTTCTTTTAAGGTAATTTTTTTTAAAAACGTAATACATGCAATGTGCTGCTGACACGTAACAACGCCAAAAGAGATAGCAGGCTTTCATCACCTGTGAGGTTGAGGGTTGTCTTTTCTTGCCTGCTCCCACAAGATCGGATGAATTCCTTAAGAGAGTGGAAAATAAAAGAAATTAGAACGTTTCGCTTTATTGTTAGCTTTTTTACAACATATTTGCTAAAAACTTACTAATTAATGGCCCCTGGGGAAAAAAAGAATGAAAGAAAAATGAGGGAAACGAAATAAATGAGAAAACTATAACAGAAAAGTTGCGCAGTTTAGCATTTTGAAAATTATGGGTCCTCTGACATGGTGAGACAACGACTTTAAATTGAGGACATTTCTATAAGGAACCCTGGTTACATTCGCAACTAAATTTCTTATATAACTAAACGTTTTCAAGGGATAAACCAAACAGAATTAGTGTCCATGTGCAAACACACAAAAGCAGGTTTCATAAACAGAGGAAAACAAAGCCCAAGCCCATTTTCTTTCGACCGACCCCGAGGTGCTATTATAGAAACACTACTGATCGGACAGACCCTACTTTTAAAAACAAATTAGTACGTTCGAGAAAATTAACGTAGAAATGATTCGACCTTTTTTTTAATAGCGTTAATGTTTTAATTTTATGAATTATGACAGAGCTAAACATCGTTTCGAAATGAAACCGATATTTCTTTCTCTTCAAACATTCACCGGTTAGTTGACAGAAATGATATTTTCTTTTCGGCAAACGTTTATGGCTAATGCGCAAATAGCAGTCTACCAGACTATCACGATGTTGCACCTCTCAATCTTGAAATTTGAAAATATATATACTGCATCTATATATGCGACGTCACAACTAGGGTAGATGCCAGTTAACGTAAATTTTCTTTGCCAGAGATTTCAAAAAAAAATAGCCTTACTGCTTTTTTTAATATTTATTTGTGAGAAAAGAGCAACAACCAACACAAAAACTGACGTTTCATTACCATGCTTGACAGTAACGCAAAGAAATATAAAAACTGAAATATGTTCCTCGTGTCCTTTAACTTACTTCCTGAAAATATCCACGGAGTTTTCACTTCGAGTTCTCAGAAATATTGTAAACTTTCCAACTATATTTAGTTTATTAACTTGCTGAGTCTTCCACACTAATATTTGGCAAATCAACATAAGCCACGTTCCAGGGCCAATTTAATAATCCTGTTCGAAGATACAGTATACAAACCTGCAGGGGGGTTTCTGAGATACCAATTCAGTTGTTCATCACTTAAACTGGCTTTCGCGATTACTTTTTCGATTCCAAGTGTCTGAAGATGACTCTGTTTAATTATATAACGAAAAAGCCATAATTAACTCATTGTAGTGTAAGCTTCTGTCCTCACTTGCTTCTTAGCAGGCCTTTAACGAATAATCCTTGATTGTTCCTACATCATGACGTCTCCAATATAGTCTAGACGCAATTCAGCATATGTTTCCGTGTAATAACCAATAATAGTCCCCATAGTGTAGCTCTAACAATTAGGCATGAGAGCAATAATCTTGGGCAAAACTGAAAATGGTTTGTTTAATAACGTAATTATGAATTGAATATTATGGTGTCCAGCCGGATAGTCCGGCCGGATTTTCCCTCACTATCCGACAAAACCGGTTTTCGGCCGGATAGTAAAAATCACTATCCAGTGCATCCCTGTCAGTGATGTCAAGATTAATGATATAAACCAACATAAAACAGACGCTCTTCTACATTTATACAGTTAAAGTATTCCAATCCAGATAGAAATCGTAATTCTTATCTAATCAAGAGTAGTACACGTCTGTAGACCTCAGGACCACCTACCTTGGTATTGGCTTGATTTAAAAAGTTCGATACCTCACTAGCAGGATAACGTCTGGAATTACCACTGGCGTCTCTTTCAACCAAATATATGACCACTTCAGTTCTAAATTCAATTTAAAAAGAATCGAAAGAAATGTATCAGTTGGGAAGCAAATTCTCGCAATGAAAATTGAAGTCCAGCAGAGAACCTTACAGAGATCGATAATTCTCGAACTCATTAATAATTCACGAAGAAAAAACAAAAGAAATACATAATTAATCAGTATTTAGAAATCGGAGGAAGATTACAGCTGAATTTTTCCAACTTTCGGCTGGATTTTCGCCTAAAATACTGGTTCGTTTGAGAAGTAATTTCAAACACTCGTTTAGTGTTCTTCCTCCGATTTCTAGATACCTCGAAACTCGTTAAAAAAACTCGGCTTCGCCTCGTTTTTCAACTCGTTTCTCGGTATCTAGAAATCGGAGGAAGAACACCAACTCGTACTTGAAATATTACGTCAAGCATATTGGACGAAGAATACACGAGACATAATGGGAATTCTTTTTAGACAAGCAACACCATCAGAGTGGTTAATACTACAAGGTATCTCAGCTTAACGACCTAACTATAACAGAAATAGGAAGTATCACGATTTCCAGACCACCGTTTGTGGTTCTTTTGTTTAAAAATTATTGATTTTCAAAATTTCGCGCGTAAGCGCACTTGTCCGACAACCTTATGACCCCGTCGTCACTGTTTAACGTTTACTAAGAACGAAAGACATCGACGTACTATCCCCAGCTTCCCGTAAACTTTCACCCTCCGTCGCACCCTGCATTGCGCAGCTTATTGTAATTAGAAATGTTTTCATCCCCCCCCCCCATTTTTTTCTTAAAAAAACGAAACAAGAAAACGAGCAAACAAAGGAACAAACAGACACCCTTGATACATACTTATCCTCTGGCAAGGATTTTAGTCCGTCTACGAAAACAACCAAACTTGGTTTACTTCCAAAAAGTTTATGGAGGGCTTCAACAAGTTGCTGTTGGTGAGTTTTTACATCTTGCTCTTTTTTCGAGATAGTCAAAGCAACTAATCCTGCAGAATCTGGACCAGATGGGATACAGCTATACCCAACGGCCTAAAAGCGAAGAACATAATTCATAATACTAACCAAGTTAGTATATAGCACTGTAATGTTTATGATCCCTCCAACAAGCTCTTGAAAGAAATAAAAAACATTCCCAAAAAAAGGCTTTGAAAGTTATATGCATCGATACCTTCAGATTTTTGAAGACCCACATACATCAATAATCATTATAGGGAGGAAAACGACTATTAAGTATCAATTACTTTTTACATTTGTGTTTTAAGTTATAGTTTAATTCTGGGCTTAAACGCTGAATTGCTTTCTTTGCCATAGATAAATGGGTAACCATACCATTTTGATAACAATTTTTTGGATTTGACATTAAAATTATCCATGGGAAAAATGCGCTGCAGACAATAATCACAGACATCGGCTACGTTATGCAAATGGCTGGTTAAAATGCGTTTTTTAAATATCCCTGAGAAAATAGCCGATAGATAAAATTATCAAGTTACAAACTAGTACAATTTTTCTGCACCATGAAAATGAATTTTCAAAAAGGAGACGTCTGTTTTTAAAAACGTTTAATCCCATAAGATTTATGGGGTCTCACTCTTAATTGCAGGTCGTGTTTATGTCAATAAGAACAATGGCAGAGTGAAATGAAGTGTCTTTATTCATACTAAATAACCCTATCAGCTACCTAAGCTGCTCTTCCCAGAGGTTCAGTAAGGGCCATCTCTTTTTCGTCCAGTGTTAATACAGAAGGAAACCTGAGTATCCAGAGAAAACCTGCGATGCCTAGTTGAGTCAAACTGGACAACACTCTGCTCACAATATAACCAAGGTAACTTCAATCAGATAATTACATGGAATCAAACCCTAGTTACGGTGATGAGACACACGTGCAGTACCACTGGGCCACCAGCACCCTTCTAGAGGAACAAAAAAGGGAAAATGTTGAAATTTTTACTACTTCCTCACAAAAAATTATATGGCTGAAATTTTTGCCAGTGTTGAAAACGTATAACCAAGACGTCCAACGAATTGTTACAGTACATGGAGAAGACCGGAAAGTATTTCACGGTTTCCAAGGGTATAAATTCTATTTTGGTCTAACTGCTTACAATGTTCAGCTATAACACCTGCGACTTTGAGTTTGTGTTCTAATGGGGATTTTCCCCAATGTTTTCCGACAATTTTTACGGTTGATCCTGAATTATTGCTTTAGTTTGAAGCTATTTCTATTTCATTTGTAGCAAGTTATAGCGTAACAGATAAGGATATGGCGAACGTGTCCTCAGATTTTTACAGGATCCCTGAGCCCCAGTCATAATGCGCAATGTACAGCCTGATAATAACCTAATAACGGGATAAAATATGTTGTCGAGAACTGGACATGTACCACGAGAAAATATCATAAATAATGAAAAAGGTCGGTGAATTACGGTAGGCCTCACTAAAAGCTCATTTCATCACACAGCTTCTTTGGTTGATAAACGTATTTTATCAAACTGTAATTTAAAAATCGCCTGACCTTGAATCTACAGAACGGATTTTCCATAGAAAAATTTATTGGAAGGGCAGTGGTGTTGAAATAGCCTTGACCAACTCCAAGGAAAGCCTGCATTTTGTTAAATTTCGCCAAAATTGCATCCCGATCATCGTCAAATATGTTTGGTACAGAGATTGCAGACAAAATGACAGACACATCGTTAGGATCAGGAAAGCCAGTTCCCAATGTAAAAGGTCCCTTAGAACCTAGAGGGAAAGGAGATCATTTTCACAGTGAGTAGTTGCAACGTTTTTAATCTATCAATATGAAGTTGAGTGTTAAAGTCACTATAAGTTAGCATTCTGAAGTCAAACAGATAAACTTAAATAATGACAAGGAAAATGAAAACATATCGAATCTGCATTGAAAAAGGAAACACCTGAGCTGTATTATTCGCACGGGTTTCTTGAGTATTCTCCTGGTAAAATATGGTTTTCTAACCATATTTTAAAAATAAAGTATAATAAAAACTCTGAGCAATTAAGCAAAGTCGGTAACGAGATATTAAACCATCAACATATCAACAAGCAAATGGACCTTACGAATTTTTTTTTTCACGTCTCACGAATACACTTTACCAGCCCCAGGCCCCGCAAGGGACTACATTTTCTCCGAACAGGAAAGCAAGGCTTGTGTGCCTTAAAAATAGCTGACGTTACTTACGTAAGGTCCATTTCAAACTTGCTTTTACCCTAGAAAGTTGCCTTTACCCAAAACTGTTCGAGTGTTGTGCGCAGCAGATGCAATAAATAAGATTATCTGAGGCGGACCTTCCCATTTAGCAGCAACTGACAGTTTTTCAAACGTATACAACCAGGGTTAGTCTGGTGTGGCTTACCAGTGATGTTTTAAGTAAAGGTTATATAAGGTGACCGAGGTGTTTAAGCGGTATATCAACCTCACGGCGGAACAAAAGAAACTGAGCCAACGATATTATAATTAATACTTAAAAAATCGAGTAGGATTGCTTTATCCGATATAAAAGATCCGATAAAGGAGATCTGACGACTTTTTTAAATGATTTCTAAACCCTTAAATACGCTGATAAATTTTCTGAGGGAAAAAATTTGACGACAAATGCGAGCGAGAACTATATCTGATGTACAGACGAGAAACGGTTACGACTTTTGTGTTTTCCTCGTAAATTAATGAGTTTTAGAAGGTGTCGATAAAGATTCGGGATGTCTG
Organism: Heliopora coerulea; assembly: GCA_030142905.1. Classification (NCBI taxonomy): domain Eukaryota; kingdom Metazoa; phylum Cnidaria; class Anthozoa; order Scleralcyonacea; family Helioporidae; genus Heliopora; species Heliopora coerulea. The sequence goes on along the minus strand of JASJOG010000003.1, from coordinate 4,525,897 downwards.
TGGAACAGTCGTGTTCATTTCTCTGATACAAATGATAGGTTGAAAATACCATTGCTTAATGTTGCTGGTAATCCGACTCAGAGTTGAGAGTTAATCATTTAAGAGTTCGTGTAAATTAGTGCGTTAAGGTTGCATGAAATATCTAATTTTATTATATGGCTGAGCTCGTTTTTCGGTCCGTACGCAAAATTAGGCATGCTGATTGGTTGCCAAACCGTCCGATATTTTACGATATTGAACCGCAAATTTTGCAACAGCGTAATTCTGGGTAGTGCTCCTGTGGTGTCAAAATGAACATCAGGTGGACCTATCAGAGTACGTTGGAAGGTCTGCAAGGTCTAGAAGGTTCTAGAATAGGCGAAAATGGACGCATTCTTTGTCTTCACAATGAGAAACAAACACGGTTGCTGTCAGAGTTTAAAGTTCTCAAGGTTACCAGGGAGGGAAATATTCACATTTTGTCTTGTTAAAACCTACACTGAATCGTCTCAAGAAGTTTTAAGAACTTTTGAAACGACTCTCACCTATCCTCAAAATATGAAAAAGTGCTTTTTTTCATTCCGCCAATTAAACGCAAATCACGAATTTGAGATACAGATTATTTATAAGATTATAATTAATATTAAAACACCTTGTCATTAGAAATTATAAAGTACTAAGACATCACAGTAATTTACTTTTGAATTAAAGTACCCATATTATCTGACTTTATAGTGTTTACTGATACAGTACTCCCGGCAACCGCTCAATGTTGGCAACAATCCGTTTTAAAAAGTATTTGTTCGATGTTGGCGCATATAAATTTAGATGATACACTCCAGTACAATATCCATGTTTAAATTATCTATGACAGAAGAAGCCAAGCCATTATATATTTTAAACATTAATACTGCCTTATTTAAATTCTATCACTTTTCAAGTGTTTTCCAATCCAACCACAAGTATTTCAATAGTTTGTCACGTCTAGCTTCATAGCCAGAGCGTGTAATAATTCTGGGCAGTTCACTAAATTTTATAATTTATTTCAGAGACCTTCACTACAGCTGTCCCATTATAAACGAACAATAATCAAAATGGGGATGGAATATTGATTTACAACTTTCCTTTAGCAAAACAATGCGTATAAAATAACGAATTCTTCGTAGGATATCGAGACCTGTTCTTACATTTTTGCAGCTTCCTTTCATTTGATCATACCCGGTTAGGTGCAGATCTAAATCTATACCAAGAGTATTTATACATTTTACTCTCTTGAGTTTAATTTTACCACTTAAAGGTTTGGCTCAGCATTTAATTTACTAATCCTTTGTGCAGGATATGGCTACATACCTCTCATTTTGATGCCACAAGAGCATTTTTAAGAACTGACATCTCGGGCCTTTAGGAGACCTTAATTATAAATCATTTGCAGAAGAGCGCCTTCCCGTTTATGCTTTGGGACCAGTGTTTCTGAAATACATGTAGTCATAAACTGCTTTCTGGTTCCGTAAGTTTCATTAATGAAAACCCATCAGAAACGTTTTTAGTTGTGATTCTTTTCCTGTTTAGAATCAATTTCTAAGCTGACCCAATTTTACAAATGAGTTGTGGCAAGTGGAAACATAAGGCAAAGTCAAGGGTTTTCAAATGTTATAAAGTTTAAAATAGCGTCATTTATGTTTCTATAATTGTGTTGGGGTTGAAGCTTTTTGTAATCGTGGACGATGGCTGGTTGCGTATCTATATTTCTGGTTTAATAAAATATTACGAATGATTTCTCATGCTTTTTGTTAAACCAGTCAAATCTCTGTATTGCAATAAAAATAAAAATTATTTTGCCTGTGTCTCTATGCCCTTAAACAAAGCAAAGCTGGTTTGAGATAGTACGGTAATGTGCCCGTAATTTTTATGCTTATTATTTGAAAACGCCACGGCACCCGCATTACCCACTTGAACAATGTAAGACACCACTACAGTAACCCCACCGAGTTACAGGAGCTCTTGGGAGAAATTGGCAGAACTCGAAATGACATTGTTAGTGGGAACACTTGCCCACCTAAATCTCGTTCCCAATGCCATTCCAAACTGTCTAACTAACATCAATTAGTTTTTACTAATACAATTAGATTTTTCGCTCTACACGCGTTGACATTAGGGAGAAAGAGAAATGGCAGAGCGAGTGGTTCCAGCTTTTTGAGTTCTCTCAAACAGAACGCTGAGAAAATATTTTCTATTTTCCTTATCTAATAACCGGTTCATGTGGAGAAAATACCACTCATCTTATTGTCGTGAAAGAGTACATCTTCGTAACTGTTAAAGGATACCATGAGTTTTCAATCAATGATATAAAAATAGAATACTGCATAGACAGTGATAAATATAAGGTAAAAAGTTAAAAGGTTGATAACTGCTGTGACTGATCTCAAAGAATTCCGTATGGAATTCTTGGCATTCTTGAAATTTTTTGAAATCATAAATTAATGGACTGTTTACACTATCATGGCTTCCTATTTCTATAAATGTTTACCATTGAACATGGATATTCATTGTCAACCAACCTGATGCAAATGTGTTTGTACCAAAACCTTTATTTGTACCAGTATTTGCAGAAGTACCAAAGCCTGTAAATATTGTACTCTTTCCACCAGTATTAAAGATGCTACTAGAACTCGTAGTTGATGTTCCAAAACCTGAAAAAGCAAAAGATGAAAATAAGAATTATGTGAGAAGTTACAAATAAAACAAGCTTACAGCAGAAAACTAAAACCTACAGGTTTCTATTTCTTACATGCTAAACCTTTTTTAAAAAGTCTGATTGATTGATTGTGATGCATTACACCAACAATCACTTGGCAATTGACACTGCTGATATTACAGTGAAAAGCAATTGGCAATATGTCAATTTGGTATCAACAGTATCACCCATCCCTATCCATATAAATTTTCAATTCTACATATTGTTATTCCAGGATTCCAGGATGTTTTTAAATCAAAACATCATGGTAAATTGTGGGAAAATAAAATGTACCATTCAAACAGCCACTAAAGCACCTAAAATTCTGCAGAAGGTTCTAAAAGAACTAATGTTTGTCACTGCTCACGAAAACACATGAAGTGATCAGTCAAAGTCAATGATACATGCAGAACTACAAAGATTGTTGGAAAAAATTTGTTTATAGCATACTGTAGGGTCTACAGTACTAACCTTGTAAAATGTGCAAAGGATTTTGAGGAAAATGGGTTTCTTGCATATATAGTGTATGAGGTGGAACAAATGATTCAACTGTTCAAGTTGGAAAAGTGGAAGGCCTTGGCAAGCACTGATAACAAGCTCTGGTAGTTACCTAGCTCACTTTAGATTGAAAAAAGATTATGACAACCAACCGCTTTGATGGAGGGAAAAGCTTTGAAATTGTCACATGAAAAAAGAACAAAAAAAAAAAAACAAAAAAAACAAAAAAAAAACACACACACACAAAGGATGTGTCACTTGGATGATGAAACTAGGTTGAAAGCAAGTGAACACAGTGAGAGAAATCCTTGGCAAATTGTCAGCTGTTAAGAATCATTTTGCCAGATTTAATGATAGGGTGTACACTATGATGATGAGGTTTTTATGTCTTGAAGAATTGGGAAAATGAAAACAATCACAGAAGAGATGCTATTACCAGGTTTCCCAGTCATTTGAAGACAAGGGCATCAGAACAACAAAAAGAGTGGGGGGAGGAGGCCCAGCAAGGTGGCTAGTGGTGGCCAACCTAACAAAAGTGGGATGGACAGAGCGAGCACCCAAGGCATGAGAAATTTCCAGAGGGTCCAGGGGCATGCTTTGCAGGAAAATTTTGAAATCTAGAGGGAAATAGATTGGCTTTTCAGTAAAAATAACAGATTTATAAGGAGAAATAATGCTTAATTGAGCAGTGATCTAATTTGGTGACCATAAGTTTGTAGTTTAATATTACTAGCTGTGTAAAAAGCAGAGGGGTCCACACATCCTTATTTTGAAGATCACCTTGTCTGCCGCTTACATAATTGACTTTGTGAAAGTCTTTGACAAATGGAAATGCAGAAATGACTTCATGATTTGGCTGATTTGGCAAATCTTTTTTTAGTTTTAGGCTTGCTGTTTACAAACCAGGTGAGGTAGTGTACAGATTACACTTTTATGACTTGTGTTTTTAATCAGTTTGGGAGGGTTGTTAGGTCTATTCAAATGTGTTTTGATATCTGCTAGCTTCACTTGGCTGGGCTTTGGCTCACTTAGAATCATATGAAACAAAACATACTGTTATCAATAAGCAAAAATCCGTACACAATAATAGGCCCAAAAGATTGATTACCAGTAATTTCACAAATATACAACCAACAGTTTCAAACACATCAAATCTCATGAAACTAATTACTGGGAATACAGCTGAGATATGAGCTCAATCATTTTTTTCAAACTTCATCCCTGATAATTTCACTCCATGTAAATAAGCAGTACATGCTCACTACACTGTACTTCTTTTGAAATGGATAAAAAGACAAATTTTACTTCCTTTTCTAATGCACAAGAACATTATACAATTTTTTGAAAATTATCTCATGACATAATTTCAATTTTTGTTTTAACCATAAAGAAAGCATCTCCAGATCAAGGATACCAACAGTATCTTTACCACTTATGTGCAAAATAAAGGCCAAGTTTGAGGTAAATTTGGTGGTTTTCCTTGTAATCTTCAAGAGTATGATCAAACAAGCAACATGTTCTCTTGTGTCTTGAGGACAAGAAAGATTACTGGTGGCCTGTGCAGCTCATGAGAATGAATAAACAGAAAGAGTGCAGGGTACAGTCACTGCATTTTAAAAAGAAAAACAAACTCAGGAAAGAATAATGTTGATGGACATGCAATAATGAATATGTAAGCAGGCATCAATGACTAGATCAAGCTAAAAAACTTGCTGGATTTGCAACAATTAACAGCTTAGCACTGTAGTACATTTACTGTTCGTGATGCAAGATGAAAGAGGTCAAGTACCCACCAAGGAGAACATGGTTTTGACTTGTTTAATCTACATTTTATCCCAAGCCTTTGTTTCATTCCTTGTCTCTTTACTTGAACAAATATTCATATCATTGACAAGAAACTTAAGAACTTAGCCTTGCACAACTATTTTGAGTTTTATTAATCTAGGGAATTAATGCAGATCAGACAAGGCTTCTGATAGGACAAATGAAAAAAATGTAAATTGTGCAGCATACAAAAAAAACATAAATGCATGTAATGTACTGTTGTTTGGTTGGTAACTAAGTGAAAAACCACAGGGGCTTTCTAAAGTTTTAACTAGTAAATCTCATTCAAATAATGATTAGCTACTGAATATCTTTTGTTTAAGTGGGAATTTATCGGCTACATGTACTTTGTTCACATTGTGCAATGTTAATTTTTGAACAAATTATCCAATTTTTCATGCATTATGCAATCAGATGCAGTTTGAGGCCAATTATGTGAAATCACACCATCTCATAATATCTCAAGTCCAGTTAAAATTATACAGAATGTACCAAGCTGCACATCCAAAATAAAGACAGTGGCATATTAGGATTGTTGCATGACTGTATTTCCAGTGTGAGTTTATGTTGGAAATTCTGTACACCTCTTCCTGTGTTACAGTATGACTGCTTCCTTTAGATCTGCTTTCAGTTCTACATGGTTATGCCAGATAGTATAAGTTGGAGAAACAGCTGTTCCCATCTAAGTTGAAGAGTGTACTGATGAATATTTACTGCAATGACATCAAGATAAAGTAAAGCATGTGTTGATATTTACTGGCAAAGGAATAATGTACTGTAACAAAAAATTAGAAATGCATACTACAAGTAAGCATGTATACTATAATGACTGCAGTCTTGTCTTGTTTACCAGCTCCTAAATTCTGTTGGTTTGTCAGTGTTGGACCACTTTGGTGCAACATGCTCACACATGTACTGTATGTTCTTCACAGATCTGTTTCACCCTGTAAGAACAAATGTACTAAAGAAACTGCTTTGACTGAATATCCTCATCATCTAGAGTAGTCAAATCATGAGTTTTTTCTCAATCAGCAACATGAAGTTGCTGGTGTGCACAATGATCATTACAAAAGATATTCATATGTGTAATGTTACCCTTAGTGACAGGTCTCAAAATTTTGTGGTTGCAACAAAATAGTGACACAAAAGCAAAGCATAACATGCCACTCACTCCTGCAAATATCCTCCCAACCTGTTTGCCACATGCAGCATTACCAAAAGTGGAGTGACATCAACTTCTCACAATGATTACCATAACAAAAAGACTGCAAGTTACATTTGTTGTCTGGGGGGGGGGGAATTCCATCTCTTTCTCTCAATCTTGTCATAAAACAAAATTACAAGTAATGTTACCTAAAAAATTTCCTGGTGTAACTGCACATTTGAACAAGTAGTTATATTCAACATACCTGAAGAAAAATCTATGCCCACCAATTCAATTGTTGAGATAATAAAAACCTATCACTTTCCCAGTGCTCCTTTTAACTGATGTCTTTTTGAGTACCAAATGAAAACGAAAACCCTATTCAAGGCTGCAATTGTACTGTACACTCTTGTGCCAGATTCACAGCTGATTTTGGACACCATTTGCACTTGGACCACTATTCCATACAATGTTACTGTTGCCTGTGCTAGTTGATACAGACAAGGGGACAGTTTTACTTGCTGATTTGGACATTCAGAAGGCCACAATCACCAACCAGATATGGTTCTCTCCCAGATTTGGACTCTCAATTATCATCAACAATATTCAGTAGAATACAGCATCAATTTGAACATAACATTCTAGTAATAATAATTTTAATTTGGGATGACATTAAAGTACTAAAAAGGGATTATTAGTAACAAGTGCATTAAACAAAAATGCAGGCATTCAGATTGTAATCAAAGATGTGTTATCAGAGTTGTCATTCATGTAGGACCTTCTTACCCTATAGGAGTTATCCTCACACCAATTTTAAGATGGACCTCTACAAATTGAGTATCCCAGGTGTTTCTTAATTGATTCAAGTGGTGAATTTTAGATCTATTTCTGTTTCTGTTTTGTTTCCTTTTATATTTTCTTTTGTGAAACAGTAGGATCCACTTGGCTAGATTATATAAAGTAACAGAATACTGCATTCTAATACTGGATTGACCTACATTCAAATTACAGTAATTGTTTAATATTATCAGACTCAACTCACCAAAACCTAACCCAAACCCAACCCTAACCTCACTTTAAGGTCACTGGTTTGTCTGCATCCACTAAACTGCATTCAAGCCTTTTTTTCTTCCCCGTGATACATTAAGTGTGATGTTTTTACCTAGCTTCAACTAATCAAAACAGCAATATGTATATATGTTTAAAAATAAGATGTGAATGCTATAACATGAAAATATAGAAGTAGAATGCAGCACATGCAGTATAAAAAGCAATAAGGGACTGAGAACTGCCAAAATTGTAAGATGAAAAATTGATATTCAAATGAAGCCCTCTTTGTTGGTGTGAAATGTGACATGACCTGAAAACTGGATGATAATATTCTCATTGGTGAAAAGTCATGTGAGGCAAAAATAACTAATAAAATTAAAAAGTCAACAAAAACAAAGTACATATGTAATGAGATGTACATTGAATGGTGGAATGTTATTTGTTATGTTAAACGTTGATCCGTTTTGCAAATGCTTTTGAAATACAGTATGATCTGTGTCCAAAACAGTGCTAAATAATGATTTTTTGATCACAAGAATGGATGGGAATTCGCTAGTGGATTTAAACTGGGAATTCCATACAGGCTGATGAGGTCCTTGGAAACACGGACAATGGGTTAATTAATGGTATTGTGTTTATCAATCTTAAGAAGGCGTTTGATACTGTGGACCATACCATCATGCTCCAGAAGCTGAGGAGTCTGGGGATAAGGAGCATACATCTTGCATGGTTCAATTCCTATCTCTCATCTCATACACAGAGCACAGTGGTTGGTCAGACCTCATCAACAACATGCAAGGTCACTGTGGGAGTTCCTCAGGGGTCCATTCTTGGTCCCCTCTTGTTTTCTATCTATATGAATGAACTACCCAGCTGCCTAATTAACACTACTGTAACACTATTTGCTGATGATACAGTGATTTATTGTTCTTCAAAATCAGCCTCAGAGTTACAGCAGCTTTTGAATGAGGACCTACATCAACTTGCACAGTGGTTTGCAGACCATAAACTTACTTTAAATATTACTAAATCTAAATTCATGCCAATTGGGGGAACAAACAGACTCAAATCCTTTAATCGAGTTACTCTAAATATTAACAATGAAGAACTGGATAAGGTAAAGTCTTTTAAATACTTGGGCATGGTTATTCATGAGACTCTGTCCTGGTCAGACCATGTAGACTATGTTTGCAATAAAGCATATAAACGAATTGGAATTCTTCGAAGAATAAAACACCTACTACCAATGGCTACAAGAAAATTGTTTGTTGAGACAATGATCTTGCCTATATTAGATTAAGGAGACATTGTATGGGGGTGACAAGCATAATCAAATTTTGATGCAGAAGATCCAAGTCATCCAGAATACTGCTACCAAAGTAATTTTAGATAGACCTAAACGATCATCGGCTACTGAAGCTCTAGTTGATTTAAATTGGAAAACGATGTCAGTGAGACGACGCATGCATCGTCTCATTTTTACCTACAAGGGAATGAACGGTCTCTTGGACTGGAATTTTAATTTTTTATCGTTTGCTAACATTCATAACTATAACACGCATAATAAGAACAATCTTCTTAAACCACATTCCAAAAAAACCTGGGGACAAAATCGCTTTGTATGTCACTGTGTTGATGATTGGAACAGTCTCCCTGAACAAACTAGAAATTTATCTTTTAATAGTTTTAAGACTGCAATTAGCAATTCTTAAATTTTCTGACTTTTATCTTTTTAGATTTACTCTTATATATATATATATATATATATATATATATATTAATTTTATGTTCATATTTTTAGGGCTTCATTGAAAATTACAATTGTGAGTGGGCTCCCTGATAAAAGAACATTTTAAATTAAAATTAAACTAAAAATTAAATTGACCGGGAGGTCCAAATCCGCCGTGACACCAGTTCAGAGAGGACATCCCTCACAAAGAACTCTACTTGCGAATCATTTTGCAGACACGACAAAATCCATCGCCAGAGTAGTTACAGTACCTGTGCTTGTCAATGTTTTTGGAGCGCCAAATGAAAAACCGCTCGAAGAAGAAAGTGCAGGCGTTCCGAATGTAAAAGAAGGTGCAGTAGTCTTTCCAGCTGCTCCAAATAATCCAATACCTGTCATTTTATTTTCTCCTGTAACACTAATAAAAATTTGTCGCCACGTATTTACTTATGGGTATGACAAAGGTAGCCTGCGAACAGGCGCTCTTAGTGGAGGCGGGGCGAAGCAGTGAAAGAGCGCCTGCAACAACCATCACTCCATTTTTCTGATTTATGCGTACGAAGCGTACGCAAAATTCTCATTGGGTCAGTGGCGTAACTTGGAATTTTTAGTGCGGGTGCAAGACTTAAGATTTTCCGACAAATGGGCGTGGTCATGTGGGCGTGGCCACGTAAAAATGCCATATTTAATAACTAACCTACATTACAATAAATCATATCTACTCATTCTTACATACACTAATACACAAATTCATCTTAATTTGTCCTATATTACGTCTTTCCGAATTAAGATCATGATTAAGAATTAAGATCATGACAGGAATTTCGCGATATAATTATCTCAACAGCTAACACCCAAATTTCCGACAGAGGACTACAATTTTCCGACAGACGACCATACTGGTGTCGTGTGGGGGAGCTACCGCCCCCCCTGCCCCCCCTATAGTTACGCCACTGCATTGGGTAAGAAAAACAAACGTATCTACGATGGCCCAGAGGGCTCACAGTTTAGTTTTAGATATTAGCAGTTCAGTTTTATATTTTCACACAGCTTAGTTTTCGATATTAGCAGTTCAGTTTTATATTTTCACACAGCTTAGTTTTCGATATTAGCAGTTCAGTTTTATATTTTCACACAGCTTAGTTTTCGATTTTAGCAGTTCAGTTTTATATTTTTACAGTTCAGTTTTATATAGGGCCACAGTTCAGTTTTAGATTTTGAACTAGTTACCAGTCGTTAACATGTGTTCAGTGCACACGCACTTGCTAATAGAAACATGGACGCCATAATCAAACAAGCCGTACGAGAGGAGCTTAGAAAACAACAAGGTTAGGGTTAGGGGTTAGGTTAGGTCAGGGTTATGGTTAGGGTTAGGGTTAAGGTTAAGAGTATATGTTTTAAAAAGTGAACTGTGTTCAAAATCTAAAACTGAACTGTGCCCCGATATAAAACTGAACTGTAAAAATGTAAAACTGAAGTGTGAAAATACAAAACTGAACTGCTAATATCTAAAACTAAACTGTGAGCCCTCTGGGCCATCGTACGTATCAATCAGCTTGTTCCTGAGGCATTGATTAACTAGGCAATCCTCTCATGGATAAGTGTTAAATTGTCGCGAGAATATTTCGTGCACTTAAATTGGATAAAACTCGCCTCCAATCTCTGTGGACTCGATCAGGGGCCGCGGAGGGGAAGGGGCTGGGGGGCTTCAGCCTCTCCCCCCACTTTTTATCCTAAGAAAAATAATTTAATCTTCAAAAAACGGACTTCGTCACCAAAACAAAACTAAAAGTTAATAGATTGTATGTATAAACTGATAATTTTAAAATGTAGTCCAAAGCATCGCAAAAGTTTAATCCCAAACCAACGGTAGTCAAAACCATTGTGTTTACCTAACATGACGTAATTAATTAAAAGAAGACCATACCGCTGGACAATGCAAAATGACAGCAGATTTAAAGTGATTGACACGACTGATTCACCGCTTTCATTTACATTTCGCATTGCAATAATGAAGTTCAAACAGTTGTTTTTATTTTTTTCGTTTTTGAATCAGCTCTTGTGGCTCAAAGTATAGGTTATGACAAAATTTCGTCAATGTCTTCAAGCATGTCTAAAACACTCACAATAACTTGTTTTGCGGATGTTTTGGTGGTGCGGGTGGAAAGGGAATCTTTGATCATGATGACTTTTTATTTACGTTTTAAATATTTTAAAAGAAGAATAAAATATAGCTCTGGTCATCCTGGATCATTCAATCCTACTGTTATAACGAACAAAGAAGCACATATGACCTACGGTAACATAAAGTCATAAACAACGAAGCAGAATCTTTAGAAGCTACAAGTATTAAAAAGGAAAAGGCGACGAAAATTTCAGACTATGAGCAATGCTCGGTTCCACCGGCAGGTTAGTTTATTTATTTCTGTGGAGTTACGTTAATTTGCTATTTATCTCTATTTTTAAAAAGACACTTTTAGAATCTCTTCTCAAAAATTCTTTGGACTCAATTACGCGACAGGTGAATTGGAAACTACAATATCTGTGACCAACCAATTACCTGCTTCCACTCAACAGTAAAATAAATCGTCCAGTGAAGGTGAAGGTGTAAGCATAATAGGACAAGGGCCATTTCAACCAACAAACTTCGCCTTCCCGAAAATAACGTATGCAGAACAAAATCGCACGTTACTGAATTTCCCTGGCTTCACTATAACGAAAAAAACGATTCTGCGTTGTGTTTTGTTTGTGTACAACAAAATGCAAAATCGAATCTTCGCACAGCTAGAAATAAAGAATCTGTTTTTATTTCAGAAGGCTTTCCCAACTGGAAAAAAGCTTTGACGCGATTCAAAGAACATCAAATTTCTAGTTGTCATAAGATGGCAGTTGTGTACCATACTAGTATTCCCAAAACATATGGTAATATACTTGAAATATCCAACTATATTGCAAAAAAGACGATGGCAACAAACCGCAAGTGTTTCATTAAAATCATAGAGTGTCTGCAATATCTTGCTCGGCAAGGTCGGCCATTCATGGTCATACTGATGACGAATTAAATCTCCTTCAGCTCCTTAAACTAAGGGGGAAAGATAATCCTTGCCTTTCTGAGTGGTTAGAGAAGAAAGAAGATAAATACACGTCGCACAATATTCAAAATAAAGTCATGTCCATCATAGCCAATAATGTAATCCGAGATCTAGTGTTAGATATTCAAAGGGGGTTTTTCTCTATCATCTGTGATGAATACACCGATTTAAGCAACAAGGAACAATTAACCACATGTATTCGATGAGTTGATAAATATCTAGATGTGCATGAAGATTTTCTTGGATTTTTCCACATACCCGATATTTCTGCCCAGACAATTGTATCAGTTTTACAGGATGTGTTAACGAGACTGCAGTTGTCATTAACTTACCTTAGAGGGCAATGCTTTGACGGAGCCAGCAATATGCTTGGGCAAAAAGCGGGGAAGCCAAGAGAATCCAGAATGACCTTCAACCAAAGGCCCATCCAACTCACTGCCATGGACACAACCAAGAACTGTAAGTTGCTATCAAATACTATGGACACAGCAAAAGAAGCTGTATCCCCGATAAAGTCTAGTAAAGTTTTCTCCAAAACGTGAAAATCTACTAAGAGAAATAAAAGTAAACCTTGAAATAGAAGAGGGTATATCAGCAGCCAATGACGTCATAAAATTGTGTCCCACAAGATGGACAGTACGCGCATCATGTTTTCACCGATTGCGAAGATTTAAGACGTGGCTTCGTTCAACAATGAGGCAAGAAAGGTTCAACAACCTGACAATACTGAACATCCATAAAGACATGCAGAACAGACAAACTTCCCCTTGTCGATGTTGCCAACGAGTTTGTCTCGCGTAACGATGGTAGGAAATGAAATTTTGGCCATTTTACAGAATCTGACTTTTCTATTTTGTGATTATCTTATGGTGATCCACATTGTACAATACAAGCACGCATACAGCGTTCCTATACTTTTAAATAAGGTTTCCCTAAGGAAACTGGGATGAGCTCCAAAATATGTTGCTACGTATATACCTATTTCACCTAATTACTCACAGTTCTTTTTGTATGTTCTGTGAGAGATTGTTAGTAAAGCAGTAAAAATAAAAGAAACTGTTTCGTCGTTGCAGGTGCGCCCGTCACTCAAACGAGTTGCCTTGATTTGTCTATGTATGATTCAAAATTCATTTTGTTCATATCAGTCATTTCAGAGGACAAGATCAAGCCAATGGCCATAGCAGCAGCAGCCGTTGGCTTTGTTCTGGGCATCTCCACAGTTTTGCTGGCCACCGCTTTGCTTTGTAAACCCTCGTGAAAACAAAGGGTTCGAAAGTGCCTCTCAATACCATGTTGCAAGGTACGTTATCAGAGCGATTCACTATCTTGAACGCCTAGTACCGAAAAATTGTTATGTGCTTACAATGACAAAAAGGACCTGGTGATTGGACTAAGCCAAGATGTGCCAATCAGTTCAGAAGGGACTTTTGTTAATACAAAGATCTGTCTTTTTCATGCGAATTTGCGTATCTTGGCTTGACTGTTAAAACCTGACCAACCACCCTCAGGTACTCGTACACACTAACTTGAAAGAGTTCACGCCGCCTCGTGAGAGGAGGTATAAGTGGTGCTTGGAGTTTTCGGCGCTGCGGCCGCACTACAAGGGCAGTAATTGTAGGCCCAACGAGTGTGAACTTAAAGTAGCTGTTTCTTTAAGTTCGCAGAGGATCTATTGCGTAGACGCAATAAAAAGCTAAGCTAAAAAAGCACATCAACAAAGGACAGTGGAGGTTTTATCAAAGTTCTGTTTGCGTACAGTGGTTAGGTCATTCTTTACTAGAACGAAAAGAAGAAAATCCGATTCATTTCTTACAATTGTAATTAGGCACCTTTCCAATGTTGGAAAATTTCATTTCAAGTTACGTTACATATCGGGATGTTTCTCTCTAATCTTGCTCATCATCCATGAATTTTTTCTCATCTATGTCTACTTACCAGTTTTAAGATTTTGCTGATTTAGTGTTTTCTGTTCGTCCAGTAGGGCAAAAAATAGAAGCAGAGGAATCGGTAAGTTGATAACTAGAGACGACAATGGGCAGGAAGGTTTAGAAGTTTCCAATCAGTGTTTTTAATTTAAAATGCCAATTCAAGTGGAAGCCAGATGGAAGAGCAGGGCGCTAACGGCGCCAGACATGGCCAGAAATTGAGAACCCGCATCAGTTTGATTTGCGGGCTCAATTTACGAATGCTTTATTTACTAGCATAAGCTAATAGACGGCTTTCAATACGCAATTTCTATTGTGAATCAAAATCAGATATAGCCCAGGTGGAAGATCAGAAATTTTCAAATATACAAAGTGAAATTTATAAGAAATCAAATTAAAAAGATTTACAAGCTGAAGCAAAAACTTTTTTCTTGGTAAATTTTAACAAAAAACCGCTGTTATCGAGCAATGTTTCGCTTGTTTATGCCAAGTTCGGCACTTATCTTGTCTGATTTACGTACATTATAAGACACAAAAACCATACACTTTTGGATATTTAGGAATCTACTTGAATTCGTGGAAATGCCCTTATAACAATTACAAAACAAAACATCATCCTTTTCGTGTGAATTTAGACGTGCATCGAATTGACATGCCAACCAGGCATATCAAATTCGTCGCCTAGAGAGGCATACTACGCTAAACATTAGGATTGAACAGACGATTATTCATCGAGTAAGAAGTATGATTACGAAGAGCTCCCTCTTAGCGGACACTTCTCTAAGACGGACACCTCTCTAAGACAGACACCACGTTTAGTTCTGGCCGTTTATATATTATTTATACCAAAACCAAACTCTCTCTAAGACGGACAATGGACACTTTTCAAGTCGAAAAAGGTTCAAAATACCTCCCACAGCGAACAGACAATGGCTTGATCAATATATTCGCGTAACGAAACTTGAATGTCGCAATAACGAAGACGACTTCTGTTCGAAAAATTAACAAATTCTAAGTCCTATGGTTATCTGCCTGACAAAAATTGAAGGGCTTCCGTTCGAAACGTCAGTACCTTTCTCTCGTGACAGAAAGACGAGTGCTGAGTGAACGAGGTTTAATCCCTTTCATACTGATCGCTGGCATCAGATTACGTCATCTCCCTCCAAGACGGACCCCTCTCTAAGGTGGACTTTATAAGAGCGGTCCTGAAAGTGTCAGTCTTGAAGGGAATTCACTTTATGTTCACTGTATGTTTACTGTCGAGAACCTATTTTGCCTTGGCGAGCTGTTACAGAATTTGCATTTGTAATTGTTTGTTAGTTACTTATATTGTAGACGTAGACCTGAAGGAATTTGAAACCATATACAATGTGTGCTTGATTTTGACCAATGAAGTCAGTATAAGGCCGCCATCTTAAAATTTTCTGTTAAGGAACATGCCCATACTTGTGGGTGTGTGGAGTCCTCAATAACTTCCATGAACTCTGATTTAACATTAAACTTTAATTTATTAAATTTTTAATTTAACTTTCATGGATTAAATTCAAGGGGATTTACGACTGTGAATAAGGCAAAATAAAAACGTCCCTCCAAGCCTAGCTCTGCAATCATTAGAATCCCTTCCCCAACGAACAATAACAAAATTAGGCAGTTTATAAAGGCAAGAACATTTCCGGCACTTGGGTTAACTTCAGTACGGTCAAAAACGTAGCAGTGTTTTAGTTAGTGTTTCAGTTTCTGGATTCAAAGACTCCGACTCCTTTAACTAACACATTCAAGACAGACAATCAATTTGGCAATGACTTTTTTGTTGAGTATCGCCATCTCAGAGTTCGAGGAGTGGGTACAGGTGGGCCAGTGGTGGTGCACGTATCTCTAACCACTGGCCGCTCCATGCAGTTATTTGATTAAAGTTACCTCAGTCTCATGTGAACAGTGTTGTCCAGTTCGACTCTACCAAGCATCGCAAATTTTCTCTAGGAACTCCTTTTCCACCTGTAGTAACAGTGGCCCCATGAGGGGGGCCCTTACTGGATCTCTAGGGAAAACAGCTAAGTTAGCTGATCGAGTTATCCAGTATAAATACACTTCACTTGCTTTCCTTTATTCCCTAATTACTGTAGTATATTCAAACGTAAAATTTAGCGTTCGCTAATCTCAAACCTGAAATTTTCAAATAAACGATAAACTGTATGGATTATCGCGGGACGTTCGTCAAGACGGAGGTCGAACCCACAACCTTCTGATGTTTTGATCCTCGTTGAGCTTGATGAACGTCCAGTGATCATCCATAAATATTTGCAAGCTCCCAGATCCAAAACATTAGTGTCAACAGTAAACTATTCGAAAATATCAGTGATTACCTTCAGCTCGACCATCCTCAATGTGAGGAGAACGCTGAGGATATAAGTATCTCAAACGCATCAATAATTCACGAGTTAATGAACCAATCACAACCACTCATTTCGTCATAAGACTGAAGTTGGATACTCCAGTTAAACACACCAAAATCATGTAACACCACAAAAGTTAAATGAAAACCGGTTTTCATCTAATCAGCGAGATCTTAATTAAAAATTCACAAAACAGACAACAACAAAAAATTTTCCCACGCAAAAGTTTATTAATTATCAAGCAAACTCAGTGTTTTTTAACAACAAACGTAACATTACAGTTGTTAAATACAGGTTTATCAAAATTTACCACATTTTGGACATCATTTATTTCACTTAAATCACTCTCACAATCTTCTCTGGAATCACTGACTTTCTTGGAGCTTACAGGACCTAAGATATCGGAAACAGACTTAACTTGCTCACTACATGCTTTTTCATATTTTAGTAAAGCATTAGACCTATGACCTGCTCTTTGCCTGATAAGTTTCTCCTCGATACCTTTTTGAAATAAAGCCGTGGCGCACGTTACTCTTACACAATGCGATATTTTGACTTTTAAGCCGGCACCTTTACACATATTGGGCAAAATCGTTGACAGCGTGTTTACTCCTACTGCACTTTTATGAAAACCTAATTCTTTTGGGTCTGGCCTGTAGTAAAATGCGTTACCATCCTTATTTATTTAAATAAATTTAAATAAATAATAATAATAATAATAATAATAATAATATACATCTTGTAAATATCAACTAAACAACGCGTTTCATGCTTTTCGCCCTTCTGCTGACAAATGTGGCGAACAACTCGTGGCTCATATTTTAAATCAGTCAACCCTCCATGAAACGTCTTCGAAACATTCTCCTCGAACATGATAAAATTATCTCCAATAACAAAGTTATTTAAAGTTATATGTCTACGCTTGGCACTTCTCAGGCCAAAAAACTTACTGTAGAAATACACAGTATTCAACAGTGCTTGTGAGAAGGAAGTTCCAAGAAGGTTCTTCGCCCAAAAGATTTCTTCTTCTTCTTCTTCAGTTATCGCTTCTTTCTCATTCTTCTTTGAAGGAAAACCTATACCTTCTCGCGTGCACATCTTCATTTTCCAATCCAATAATTGTCTAAATTTGTGAAACCTGGAAGAATAACGAATATCACCGATAGTTATAGCTAATAATATGTATCTCATAAAATCAACACGTGCATTTAGAAACTCACCGGTTATCCATCTTAATCCAACGGATTTAGCACAATGTTTTTATCAGAAAGGAATCGTTTGATACCCGTTATTAAACTGTATAATGAACGAGAAGGATATTTCTTCCCTTCTTTATTGACCATTTCTTGAACAAATTTTCCGAGCCAATACGCCAGGCTTTCGGGTTCAAAATTCTCCAGTGGGGCGCATTGTCCTGTAAGCCAACTTCCTCTTCGACTTCGCTCTTCTGTAGTCTCGACGTTTGCCACTTACGAAATACTTCAACTACCCACTTAGTTTTGTAACGCGTGGATGCAGGAATAGCATTTTCGCTTGCTTTATCTTCTTCGACAAGGCTTTCTGGAGAACGAGACGACCTGCGTCCTTCACTTTCGTTCATCGTTGCATACAGCTTGTGAAATTTTTTTTTAATAAATTTTACGCCGTCACAAGGACAATCCCATGAGGACTTTTCCTCATGTGCAATATAGCTAAACATCCAATTAAATTTCTCTTCGATTGAGATGCTATATAAACAACTCATCGTGTTTCATCAGGGGAATCCAAACACTCGAAAACAATAAAAACACTCGGCCTACGGCCTCGCGTTTTCATCATGTTTTCTCGAGTTTGGATCCCCTGATGAAACACTCAAACTCGTTGTTCATATATTACGTAATAAAGCCATCTAGTGACGTCTTATACTATCTTATTAGTGTCCAGCTTAATTCTACGCCAATATTCCTGTTGGAAAAATGCTCGATTTTTCAGTTTCTTTCGTTATACCTTTCACTGGCGTGAAAATCTGTCTCCAAACAAACTGTAGCTCTTGTAAAATGTTCTCTTGATTGTATAAACAATAAATCATTCAAAACTTGTCTTTGTGCCTCCGTAAATATAGACGTAAAAATATTCATAGCGGACAAATTCACAGCTACCAAAGTAGCAGACAGTCTCATGGAGTTAGAATATGATGCTTTTACAGAAGCAGATTATAGTACAACAGACAACAGCAGTCGTTTTACGGCCGTTTTCCCCGCTTACGCATGGGTTGGCCGGCGACTCTACACAGCAGCCTTCTCCACCTCTCCCTATCCTTCGCATCTTCCCTTTTCAACCCGCACTCTCTCATGTCCCTTTCCACCACCTGGCTCCATGTCATCCTCGGCCTTCCCCGTCCTCTCTTATCTTCCACCTCAAATGACATGATCTTTTTCACCCAATCATCATCATCCTTCCGCAGCACATGTCCTAACCATCTTAACCTATTCCGTTTCATGGCGTCAGACACTGACTCAATCCCCATTCTTTCCCTCAGCTCTGCACTCGGCACTCTATCCCTCAGCGATACACCACACATCTATCTCACCATCCTCATCTCCGTACGTTCCAATCTCCCACTCTGCTCCCCCGTCATTGCCCACGTTTCACTTCGATATACCATAGCACTCCTCACACACGTCACATACAGCTTCCCCTTCAGCTTAAGTGACACTTCCTTCCTTGTCGAGATCCCTGATAACTCCTTAAACTTCCTCCACGCACAACGTGCCCTTGCCACGGATGCAGCATACGCTCCTCCATCCCCATTCAGCATATCACCCAGGTAACAAAACTTTCCAACATTCTCTAAGTGAACCCCATTTCCCAGATCCAAGCCCTCCTCCACATTCCTATCCTCTTCATCACCTACTCTTTCACACGTCTTGCACACAAACGTATCCTCAACTCTAACCAGAGAGCCCTTCACACCTGAGCATCGCTTTTGTACCCATCCACTGCATCCCGTACATCTGATAGAATTGCTCCCAACACCCTTTCCACATACAGTACATGGCCACTTCCCCAGTCTTTCAATATCGCCACAATTCTTCCCTGACACCATCATATTTGTCTTACCAATGTTCATCTTCAACCCTTTCCCCTCCATGCACTCTTTCCATCGCAGCACTTTCTCCTTAAGTTCCTCGATACTCTCAGCCATCAGAACTAAATCGTCAGCATATAACAGCTCCCATGGCAGGCCCTCCCTAACGTCTTGCGTCAGCGTCTCCATCACAACCACAAGCAGTAATGGACTCAGGACCGATCTCTAATGTACCCCAACCTTCACCTCAAGCTCTTCACTGTTTCCATGCTTCGTTTTCACCATTGTTCTCGCTTTCTGATACATTATCATCACTGCTTTCACCAGCCATTCTTCAAATGCATAATACAATGGTCTCTTTTGCCAGAAACTTCTCCCGTATCTGTCATACCACAAAGATCCTGTCTGTCGTCTCCTTCCCTGGCATAAATCCAAACTGCATGCCATTAATGTTTACCTTCTCTCTCAACCTTCTCTCCAGAACCCTCTCAAATACTGTCATCCCGTGTTCTAACAGCTTTATTACCCTATATGCCCCACACTCCAATGGGTCACCTTTCCCCTTGTAAATGGGTAAAAGGGTACTCAGCTCCCGGTCCCTTGGTATCTTTCCCTCGTCCACTACCATATTGCAGATCTCTGTCATCTTCTTCACCCCTACCTGATTAGCTGCACGGATAATCTCATCCACCAATTCCGTCGGACAACCTGCCCTCCTACTTTTCATCTGCCCTATCACCTTCTCTACTTCCATCTCTGTGATAAACTCTCTTGGTCCTTCAACTATCCCACATTCTTTAATTCCATCCCAATCATTCTCTACATTCAATAGTTCCTCCATATACTCCCTCAGATTATAGTAATGTAGTAAAATATCATTTAAAATCTACATTAATATAACCGTGATTTTCTTGGTATTTCTCGTAAATGGAATAAATGATTTTATAAGTGGTTTGTCGTCTGAACTGATTTCATGGCTTTCATCGAATGCAAGCGACAAAAATATCTTCCAATGAGTAATTTTTCAGCTTAACCATTTTCTGGCAGGTTCAGTTTTTTATTACTTCACTATGGCTAACGTCAGACTATTTTCGTCTTCAACGGAAGACATCCTGGCTGGAAACTCGTCATCATGCCAACTAATTATGCTTATAGTTTTACTAACCCTTTTTCATGGTATATCCTGTCTTGTTAGCATTGTAAATTGTGGTTTATTGTACGACGTTACAGATAGTCATACCTGTATTAAGCGGACACCCTCGGGAAATTGTTTTTAATACAGATGTCCACTTAATAGAAGTTATCGTATCTAGACCTCCTGGTTACTTATAACGGTTACACATTGTCTGCACGTCTACGAGTCTACACGATCATGTCCGCTGATTTTTACAGAAGACATCATCATACAGTTCCATAGATTCAAAGCACATACAGCCTTTTTAAGTATAAATCATGTAGTTTTGGCTAAAAAATTTGAGTAAAATTTTTTCATGGCGTGACTATGAGTTTAGACATGCCTGTTTTTGAGATGAAACACTACAGGAACCCATCCAAAGACCTGCAGTTGGGCCTTGGCACCTAGCGAAGTAAACTGTCTGAACTAGGAATACGTGCTGGTACCAAACCCTCGCTCACAATTCCACTATATCCCTCAAGAATTTGTGCACGATTGATAGTTCTTGAAAATTGTCAAAAAGTCAAAAATTTTACTAATAATCCACAAGTCGTCCTTATTATAACTGGAACGTAAAAAACATACTTGCATAGTCCACGTGAGGTGGAAGAGATTCAATCAACAACAACAACAACATCAGGAAAACACAGGAATTAGGGAAAATGTGAGGAGAACAAGCCTGGCAGGTTTTGGACCCTGAATCCGGCTTAAAAATGAAAATAAAATAAAATAAAAAAGTTAAAAACTTCATAACTAGGCTACGAATTAACAATGAGCCAAATTGGAATTTTTTTATATTTGAAAACTGGTCGTCATATCTACGCTAAAAATTTTCAATTCTGTTTTAGAACAAAATGTTTGGTAGGAATTACCTTTAACAGCTTAATATATTCTAACAAATCCATTCTGACAATTAAATCAATTAGTACAGGTCATCGTCTGGTTTTTGGTGCAATTAACGATCAATAACATGAGTAATATTTCACAATTTAGTGAAATTGGAAATATTATGAGTGGTGTTGATTGCATCAAAAACCCAGGCGATTCTTTGTTAATCATTAAACTGAAAAAAATGTTTTAAAAAATATGCGCTCTACGAATGCGAGTAAGTTGTTGTCTTCTCGTTTAGCCGCCCATCTTCTGAAAACATTCATCCAATTCTCCGTGCTCTTCCTGATATTTTTGTTGCCGGAAGACCTTTTGCAGTTCTTCTATCGTTTCATCACTTGATACGGGGAAACGTATCTCATTTTCTTCACTTTGTTTTGTAGCCATTTTTGAATTGAGAGGGGAATTTTATTTGGTTTCCAATAGCGACCCTGAAATTGCACCGAATTTCAAATTTGTGCACCGAATTACAACTTTGCACCGAATTAACAGGAAATCATGCTGCTCTCAACCAATCAGATAACAGATGTTTTTTCAGTTTAATGATTTAGGCTTGAATTTAGACCTTGTGCAAGTTGCAGGCTTGAAGTATTTTATGTTGTTTTCCGATTACTCTTCTCACTCAATTCGCCCTTAAGTAAGATTTTTTATTACTACATGGCCAGGCTGTCCGTCTCAAAAATAGACTACGTGACCTATGTTATTCGATCATAGATTACCGGTCGGATATCAGCACTACGGACTGCTTATGACTGAAGCATTTTTTGACTTGTTTTTTTGTCAAAATAATTTGTAAATCACGCATTACTGGTGGGTGAGGGGATAAAAATTCAGCGCACAAGCGCAATGAAATGTCTTCTGAACATCTGCCAGTAAATTCAGTTGTACAAGGCCATCACGAGTACGTAGACTTCTGTCACAGCTTAAAATCATTGAGAAGTATTTTCAGAAACAAGAGCCCAGTAATAAAACTAATAAGCATTTGGTTGTCTTATTAAAGCAAATGACAGCGATAAATCAACAGTAGTGTCCTGTGTTCACCTCCACCAAAATGAGGGTTAACGTGAAAGCTGTTAGTCACGTCCCTAAACGCCTGGCAGTGTCGGTCACAAAGTTTCTTAAGCGTTCAACAAACATTGGCAAAGTTATCATCAAGGGGAAAACGATGAACCGATGTGTGGCATATGGCTTAGAGCCTTAAAACCTCCTCGAGTGTATGAATTTCGAGGAGACAACCCTTTTCCCAAAAATTATCCAGTAATTGCAAATCTACCGCTCCTTTCGAGAGTCCCTTATTTAGGGTAGGTTGTTACTTTCGGCATTCTTTTGTAATTGACGGTTATCTCTCTGACACTAAGGTAGATCTAGTCAAAATTTGCCTTACATATCAACAAAATGCGAGACCTTACTACACCGTGAAGAGGTGCTCTCATTTCAAGTCAGCATGCCAGTTTGCCGAGTGAGAAAAAGGCCTGCAGGCATCAAGTGAACTCACTCAAAAACCCTTGAGCATTGCCCCATACAAATAATGTCGTTAGTTTAATCTTGGCCTTGTGAACATTCCGTGGACAAAATTTTGAACATGCTGCATTATTAAGAAAATTTTGAATTTATTTAACAGAAAATGTTACTAAGTTGGAAAATGTTTCACCTGGTGGAGTTTCCATCAAATTTGTATTTTTATTAAATATTTCATTGCTTGGTCGGGGAGGGGAAGGGTTCTGAGAAAACAGCTTATCTCTGTAGTTTAATATGTGTAAATTTGAAAGACTTTGAGATTTCGGATTCTGACTTGAAGTAAATCTTTTTGACAGGTCAGCTGGAATAAATTATGATGACTCAATCTACGTCATGGCTCGAAATGAATCTAGGCCAGTAATAGGCCGAGACGACTTGGATTCGTTTGCTGGCGAAGTAAAAAGAGAAGATAGCCCTGCCTCCTCTGCCATGCTTTGGGTTCCAGGTAGTGATTGACCGATCATGCCACAATCGGAAATTACCGATTACCGATTGTTCCAAGTCATAATCGGTCCGATTCCGATTCCGATTCCGATTATCAAAACGAGTCCAATGACGTCATTCGTTCTGCACGCAAACCTGGCGTAAACAACTTTAAATGGCTTCCTTGGCCAAAAACTTGTAAGAAAACACAATTCCTTCACATGGTAAAATAATTTTTAACCCACTGCTAAGTTAGTAGCTTTGCATAAGAGACTTGCACACGCTTCAACTTGTTGGTAGGAGAAATAACAAATACTTTTTTTGTTTTTTTTAAAAAGTAATTTTCTGGCCAGACTTGCTGACGCCTTGTCATCTGGCGCGACACTAGCAATCAATAACAACAGCACAGCTAGAGCATTCAGTGTTCCAGTGCTAGCCGACGTGCAACTTGCAGACGTTTTGAAAAGACTTGGATAAAGGAAACAACAAATCTTTATTTCCAGTTGTGTTGAGCAGTGAAGGAAATATTTTCTACTCACACAATAGTAATGTCTTAAATACCAATTTGTATTTATTTAAAAGAAAGCCATTCATCTAGAAATCTGTCGAAGAATTTTCAGTAGACATCTGAAGGTTGCTCAAGCCGAACTGACGATCAACATCCGATTATTTTTGTAATTTTATCTATGTCACATTGCATTATAAGATTGTGTAAGTGACTGACTGGTGATAGACAATTGTTTTATTTCCATATTAATCGGTTATAATCGGGAAATACATGAACTTTAACCGATTCCGATTGTCTACCGATAACGCAATAATCGGTCCGATTCCGATTCCGATTCCGATTCCGATTATCGGTCAATCACTAGTTCCAGGCAATGGAAATTCCAAGAAAATACGCGCAGAACCTGTTAATGGTTCACACTAGAAGTCTTTAGCTGTCAAATACTAGTTCCAATGTTTTTCCTGCAACAGATTTCCTTCAAACTTGCACCATTTTGCACGACATTGTCGCACCATAGCGGTAATCAACAATTTATCATTGCAGTTTGAAAATAATACGAAAACTTGCTCTATAATTGCTTTTTTATTGAATTTGATGGTACTTATTTTAATAACTGCCTTTTAATACCACATTAAAAATCAAGATTGGTTTGGACACACTTTTCTGTTTTTCTTCCGATAGTATTTGATATGACATGCAAGGTCCATTTAGTATTATTCCGTTTAGAGTTTTCATTACTGAAATCAGAAACCAACGCGCATGCTCACAATCTTCAAGCGTTCGAAAAGAGTAAATTGAACGATAATATCGAGTAAAAACTGGCCTCAACGTCAGTTAACACCTTTTAAACTCTTTCCAATTATTCCTAAATCATTTTCCCGGAGTGGGTAGCTCGTCCACCCGCCCACTCTCTGGTTACACCACGGTGAGTGACGTGGGGCGAAGTATTGTGTTCCGCTCCTAGCGAGCCATTAACGCCATTAACGTAATTAGCTCAGAATCAAAAAAGTCTTTACATCGTCACTTGATTTGTCGCCCACCGCCATTTCCTTACAAGGGTGATCCTATTCTGTATTCAGTTAATATGATGACGTCATACCGACAAATAACGAAACGTGTCGAAAAATTCTCGGGTCTCCGTACTGCGAGCAAAATTCCCACGAATCTTAACAGTTCAAATCCAAAGTTTCCTTGCTGAATAACTGATACTTTTCTTAAAAAAATTAGTATTTGGTTTTTGAATTGCATAATTTAAGTTATTACTTTGGAGTTCATAGTTTCCATTATTGCTTAGTTCAAGCATGCTGGTTATGTTTCCGTGTATATATTATTTCTAACTTTGTACGTGAATATACTTTTTTGGTATGCCCTTTCTCTTAATGATTGCCAATTTAGCTCTCTCAATACATCATTTGACTTGACTGCATACGGCCGACTTATAACTATTCTAGCTGCTCTGTCTTGCATTTTCTGTACTTTGTCCAGGAGATAATCACTACGATTATTTCAAATTAGACTACAATAATCAAAGTGTGGTAGAATACAGAGCATCATGAGTTAATGAATGTATCCTTCGGCACCAACTTCCTAATACGCCGCAAAAAACCAATACCTTTAAAAACTTTAGCAACGATACCATCGATTTGCTTGTTCCGTAAGAGTTGATTGCCGACAATAATACCTAGTGTTTTAGAGTGTTTAATACTTTTGATACTAGTGCAACCCAATTTAATTTCAGAGGTGGAAGCACAAATTAGGCTGGGAGCACAAAGATGGTGAGAGGAAAGAGTGCACGGTACAAGTTTCTGTGGCAAGGATGTCCTGAAGGGATTCATGGTGTGGGGGTGTTAGTGTCAGAGGAGTTTGTGGATAAGGTGGTTGAAGTGAAGCGTATGAGTGAACGTTTGATGATGATGAAGCTGGTGATTGGGAAATGTCTGATGAATGTGATATCAGGTTATGCGCCACAGGTTGGACGAAGCCAGGTTGAGACGGATATGTTCTGGAATGCTGTGTATGACTTAGTAGAAAGCCTGAAGAAGGAAGAGATGGTGGTTCTTGGTGGAGATTTGAATGGACATGTTGGTAGAGAAAGTGATGGGTATCAAGGAGTACATGAAGGGTTCGGCGATGGTATTAGAAACATGGAGGGTGAAACGATCTTGGAGTTTGGAGATGCAATGAATATGATTGTGTGGAACGCAATTTATAAAGGATGACAACAAGATAGTGACGTATTCGTCGGGTTGATCAAATACCACGGTTGACTACCTGATGATACGGAAACAGTCTCTGGGATGCGAAAGCAATTCCTGGTGAAGAAGCAGTATCACAACACTATCTGATACTGGCCGCTATGAAGGTGAGGGGTCCTGTGAAAGCCCAGAGGAAGAAATTCCAACAGAGAAGAAAGGTGTGGAGGCAGAATGATGAAAATGTGCAAAGGCAATTCCAGGATAAACTGGTTCTGGGGGAGGTAGAGGAGATTGATGTGATTGTGGAAGGGGAGAAGGCAAGAGATTGTTGAATGCAGCAAGTGAGGCATGTGGATGGACAAAAAGTACCACCAAGGCATGTGCAAACATGGTGGTGGAATGAAGAGGTTGAGAAGAAGGTGAACGAGAAGAAGTCGAAGTTCAAGGCGTGGTATCGGGCAAAGGGTACTGCTGCAGAAAAGGCAGTGCTAAAGGATTATGTAGCAGCAAAGAAGATTGCAAGGAAAGCAGTTGCTCAGGCCCAGCAGTGGGAGAGAAAGAGATTAGGAGAAAGTCTCAACACAGAAGAAGGGCAGAAATCTGTGTTCAAGATAGCAAAGCAGATGGCGAAGGAAAGGCAGGGTATGGTTGGAGTGAACTGTCTAAAGGAAGAGAGTGGAAATATAGTAGTGAAACCGAAGATGATAAGGAGAAATAGAGGAAGTATATGAAGCAACTATTGAATGTAGAGAACGATTGGGATGGAATTAAAGAATGTGGGATAGTTGAAGGACCAAGAGAGCTTATCACAGAGATGGAAGTAGAGAAGGCGATAGGGCAGATGAAAAGTAGGAGGGCAGGTGGTCCAACGGAATTGGTGGGTGAGATTATCCGTGCAGCTGGTCAGGCAAGGGTGAACATGACGGAGATCTGCAATATGGTAGTGGACGAGGGAAAGATACCAAGGGACTGGGAGCTGAGTACCCTTTTACCCATTTACAAGGGGAAAGGTGACCCATTGGAGTGTGGAGCACATAGGGCAATAAAGCTGTTAGAACACGGGATGACAGTATTTGAGAGGGTTCTGGAGAGAAGGTTGAGAGGGAAGGTAAATATTAATGGCATGCAGTTTGGATTTATGCCAGGGAAGGAGACGACAGACAGGATCTTTGTGGTACGACAGATGCAGGAGAAGTTTCTGGCAAAAGAGACCATTGTATTATGCATTTGTGGATCTGGAGAAGGCATTTGATAGGATACCAAGAGAAGTATTTAGTTGGGCATTTAGGAAGCTGGAGGTTGAAGAATGGCTGGTGAAAGCAGTGATGATAATGTATCAGAAAGCGAGAACAATGGTGAAAAAGAAGCATGGAAATAGTGAGGAGTTTGAGGTGAAGGTTGGGGTACATCAGGGATCGGTCCTGAGTCCATTACTGCTTGTGGTTGTGATGGAGACGCTGACGCAAGACGTTAGGGAGGGCCTGCCATGGGAGCTGTTATATGCTGACGATTTAGTTCTGATGGCTGAGAGTATCGAGGAACTTAAGGAGAAAGTGCTGCGATGGAAAGAGTGCATGGAGGGGAAAGGGTTGAAGATGAACATTGGTAAGACAAAGGTGATGGTGTCAGGGAAGAATTGTGGTGATGTTGAAAGACTGGGGAAGTGGCCATGTACTGTATGTGGAAAGGGTGTTGGGAGCAATTCTATCAGATGTACGGGATGCAGTGGATGGGTACAAAAGCGATGCTCAGGTGTGAAGGGCTCTCTGGTTAGAGTTGAGGATACGTTTGTGTGCAAGACGTGTGAAAGAGTAGGTGATGAAGAGGATAGGAATGTGGAGGAGGGCTTGGATCTGGGAAATGGGGTTCACTTAGAGAATGTTGGAAAGTTTTGTTACCTGGGTGATATGCTGAATGGGGATGGAGGAGCGTATGCTGCATCCGTGGCAAGAGGGCGTTGTGCGTGGAGGAAGTTTAAGGAGTTATCAGGAATCTCGACAAGGAAGGAAGTGTCATTTAAACTGAAGGGGAAGCTGTATGTGACGTGTGTGAGGAGTGCTATGGTATATCGAAGTGAAACGTGGGCCATGACGGGGGAGCAGAGTGGGAGATTGGAACGTACGGAGATGAGGATGGTGAGATAGATGTGTGGTGTATCGCTGAGGGATAGAGTGCCGAGTGCAGAGCTGAGGGAAAGAATGAGGATTGAGTCAGTGTCTGACGCCATGAAACGGAATAGGTTAAGATGGTTAGGACATGTGCTGCGGAAGGATGATGATGATTGGGTGAAAAAGATCATGTCATTTGAGGTGGAAGATAAAGGAGGACGGGGAAGGCCGAGGATGACATGGAGCCAGGTGGTGGAAAGGGACATGAGAGAGTGCGGGTTGAAAAGGGAAGATGCGAAGGACAGGGAGAGGTGGAGGAGGCTGCTGCATAGAGTCGCCGGTCAACCCATGCGTAAGCGGGGAAAACGGCCGTAAAACGACTGTTGTTGTTCTTGTTGGGCCCTTTCTATATTAGTTAACTTTTGCCTTGAACCAATAACCATATATTCTGTTTTGTTCTTATTTAGGGTAAGCTTATTTGCCATTAACCACTGATGTACATTCTCCAAATCAGTATTTAAAGTGTCACTGAGACAAAATTTTCAGTCCTACTTTTTCCCCATGGGCATAAAGTGTAGGTACCAGAAACATACCAAACGAAGTTTCACGTCACTAATCACAAAAGTAAAGCAGTTATTGAAGAACAAAATCGGCAAATTCGCAGCCGCCATTAAAATGGACGTGTTTTAATATTTGAGATTGGGTCGACGTAAGAGTCCAATCGACAAAATTTCCAAAAGAATCTGGATTAATTTTGTCAAAACGAAGCGCGCGAATTTTAACCCGGGAGAAGCATGGTTTATGGTTTGCTCAGATCACTTTTCCCCAGAGTGTTTTGAACGATCGTACCATATAGAAGGATCAATTCGCCGCCTTAAGTATGGTAGTATCCCTACGATTTGGAAGAAACCGACAACATCTCCAGAGACATCTTCAAGACAGCGTCGCAAGACAAGTGAACATAAAATTTCTCGCGAAGTTTATCGGATAACAGCAATCCGTAATAAAACCGGATGGAAGACAAATATAAGATATATAATTCATGCGCGTTTACGATTCTTTATTGATAAGGTTCTAAAAGAAATGCAGCAAGTAAAATCCGTTGTAAAATCTTCTGATTCTACCCGAATACTGACGCGTAGTTGTGGCGGCCCTTCGTCTTCAAACCCAAGGAAGCGGTCTCGAGTACCCATTCGTTTAAACAAACGTCGTTAAACCCCGGATGGTCCAAAGTGCATTTCTGACTTTCCCCATCTTCGTGATCAAACATTTTGTGACGACACTGTTCTATCTCCATACAACAGCGACATTCTTCAGGCTTGACCATAAACTCTAAACTACAGTTGCTACATTCACGCCTTTAAAGTGATGTGTATACATATATATATATATATATATATAGTAAATCAGTAAACAAAAGTACGGTGAAAATCACTAATACACCGTATTGGCAACCAGCAAACTATATAGAAAATACTCACCAAGAAGCAACCTCAACGCTAGTGTTAAAGCGATGCTGAAGGACGTTTTCCTCTTCTTCCTGCGCCAGAGTTTCTTCGTATTGTGCTATCGATTCGGCCGAAGCTAGCGGCTCGACGTTGTCGTCGTACGGTTGAAATTCTGATTCAGATTCTTCAGAATTCGCTGTATGGTATATTGGCAAATTGTTATGGTCGATTTTTCGTCTCAGTGACACTTTAATTTATCTTCAACTTCTATTTATTTATTGATTTGCCTCTTGTGGATGCAACATACTCGTGGTAGAGCATTTAAGGCAATTTAGCAAATCATTAATATAAATAAAAAAAGTAATAGTACCAAGGTAGAACTTTGTGGCACCCCATATTGTATGCTGGTCTACTTACATTGTACATGATCAATTTTGCACACTTGGATTCTATTTGTAAGGTAAGACCTGAACCACTTCAAGGAATGCTCAGTTAAGCCAGAGCTTCATTTTCAACAGAATATTGTGGTCAGTAGAATCAAAGGCTTTCTTAAGATCTAGGAAAATTACTCTATTTAAATACCCAACGTTCATGTTTATCAACCACCTACTAGTAATACTAAGAACTAGCAAGAAGGGCTGCTTGAATTGGTTTTTGTTAAAACCTGCCTGTTGAGAAGAGAGTATGTTGTTGGCTTTCAGATATTTAAACAATTGTTTAGAGATCAGTTTCTCAAAATCCATTGTAGAGAGAACAGAAATCGGCCTACAATTGTTGCAGTCTGCTTTATCACCTGATTATATATGAGTGAAATAATTGCTAATTTTAAATCATCAGGCAAAATACCTGTCAAAATAGACTGATCGAAAATTGCTGCAAAAGCTGGTGCTATAATGCCAGCTGAATCTTTTAATAGTTTTGGCGGAATTTTATCATGCCCTGCTGCCTCACAAATCCGCTTGGCTGAAACAAGATAGCCGCCTGTTGCAAACAACCTGATAATTTACGACATCACTCGTCTGAATTCGTTGAAGAACACTTTAAAATATCAACTACCTGTGTATGCTATCCATCTGCTCTTTCATCCATGATCAGATTTATTAAATCACCTCAAAGCTGCTTAGCGACAAGTAATATTAAAGGCTGTTTTCCTCCAGGCGAATTCACCTAGTGGAAAACTCAACGCCGTCGAGAGCCAAAGCGGGCCCGGGTCAAAATTTGGATGCGGGTCCCTCTAAGCCTCCAGTATTTTTAGTTCTAACGGCGTTATCGTGAAGTAAATAACTAAACGGAAGCCATCGTATTTTCATTACATTAAAGATGTAAAAACGTCTCTTCACCTAATATTTATGAATTTATTCACCTAAATTTATTCACTTATGTTGGTAAGAGGACATCACACAATAATCACTGATCACATCGATCACGTTGTATGAAAGCTCTGAAGCCAATTGTGACTTGTAGGAACAAATGAAATATAATATCCAGACAGGGAGACAGATTGGGCCGAGTTATGTCTAATTTAATTTAGACTACACACTACACAGTCGGTTTTCACTGCATTTCTTTTGTTTCAATTTTGTATATTTGAATGAACAACAACCTAAAAAGTATCATAAATTCAAAGCAAAACAACAGTAATAAAGTAAAAAAGGTTCACAAAGCCGTTTGTCTTCCTGATTTAGTTCTGACTTCTTTGTCTGTTGGATGCAGACACAACCTTGAGAATTGAACATTTATGAACAAAGTGTTCTCTTGCGGCTAGATCGCATATTCCCACACAAAATAGCGATGTTGATTGACAAGTTGGCTTGAGAAACCTAAAACCGCTATTTACGTGGCAGAAAACACTTCATCGTCAGTTTGTCACAGAGAAATATTATTTTAGATATGCATTCGTATTTACTTGAAAAAATCAAGGTGAAGCGTGCTAAAAATTTTGGAAGCCAACTTTCTAAGCCAGGGCCCCGGAGCAAGTGGTCCCCTATCTCCTCCTCCCACCCTCGACGCTAATGGGAAAACTGCCTAAATTTAACAATTCTCAACCGTAAACAAATCCATGCTTGTGAATTACGAAGACTTCCGAACGAATTGTCGGTATGACGTCACTAGATCAACCGAGTACAGAATAGCCTCACCCTTTCTTTTCAAGTATTCTACACGGAAACATTTCCAACGACACTGGTTTTCAGCCCGTAGGAGAGAATATAAGTTTTTTATTGTTTACTACCAAAGGTAAGATTTCCATTTGAAAATTCAGGAATACTCAAAATTGAACTCCACAACTGTTGTCCATAAGTGTACATTTACGCTGTGTTTGTCTTATTGCACTTGACGAAGAACAGACATCAACAAACTTCAAACAAAGTCGAACAAACATGTCTTTATTTGGTTCTGTCACGAGCTTTTATTGCTGTATTTAGGGACTGAGTATACAGTATGAGCCGCGCAAGGTCTGCTCACCTGGGTAACTCGTGTGACGGAATTCTTTTTACAGTAGTAAACGATAATTTAAATTAACTTAGCTTTTCCTGCATCTAAACGAAACACAGTGGCAATAGTATATATGTTTCGTTTAGATGCAGGAAAAGCTACGTTAATTTAAATTATCGTTTACTACTGTAAAAAGAATTCCGTCACACGAGTTATCCAGGTGAGCAGACCTTGCGCGGCTCATACTGTATACTCAGTCGCGGCTCATACTGTATACTGTATACTCAATATATATATATATATATATATATATATATATATATATATATATATATATACACGATATATATATATACCATATCGTAAATATACCATATTTACGATACTGCTTGCAAGAGATCTCTCGGCCCTTGAATTTGATGCGGTCATGAAACTTCGAGCAAAGGGGAACGAAATGTTTTCATTGACAACAAACTATGGAATGGATGTTTTTACTTACTCAACAAAAAATCTGAGTATAGAATAGCCTTGAGATGATCTGAATGGAGCACATCGCGGGTCGCTAGAAGTTAGTTAATTGTTCGACGAGTTCATAATGGCAACAATAAGTAGATGACTATTAGAGAAAGCGAATACAAGATTTTATCGGCGAAGTGAATAATCGGAGGCAAAGACAGGTTAATGTAGCCACGTACGTACTGTGAAAGTCGAATTTACAGAGAAGGCTAAAGTGCAAACTCTAAGATGCATGCTCAACGCAATAACAGTAAAGTATGCAGGTCAATTATAACAAGGAGTACTTTGAATGAACTGAACTTCATCTTCAGTATCTTTGCCCAACGTCGTATCCTGGTGAGCCGTGGCAGTACGTGGACAATAGGAATACGTTGGCTGTATGTTGTACTGGAATTTCAGAAGCAACACTAAAGTCAACGCATCAAGCAAACAGATTAACATACTGCCTTTTTATTGTGATATTGTTGATCAATGGGCTTTCATATCTGAGAATAATGTGTTCTGTGTATTAATAATAAACAGGAAGACGAATGCCTAAAATGACTGTTCGCCTGCTTTAATCTTTGTTGCCAACTTTCCCTTGATGTACATAAAGATCATGTATGTTATGTTTTAATTCACTTGTTTAAACCTCAGCTTCAGCACAGTGCATACTGTTACAAGCAAACCTGCAACTGTTACTACAAGTGTTTCATATCCTTCCATCATACTTCACACTTGGTCAATAACATATGTATATG
Source organism: Heliopora coerulea (assembly GCA_030142905.1). Lineage (NCBI taxonomy): Eukaryota > Metazoa > Cnidaria > Anthozoa > Scleralcyonacea > Helioporidae > Heliopora > Heliopora coerulea. The sequence continues at coordinate 4,492,511 of JASJOG010000003.1, read as the reverse complement.
ATGTAACAGACATGTTGTACTCATCCAAAGGATTATGCAAATAAAGTATTTTCATAAAGTTTTTTTTTTTTGTTATGATGGGAAAAAATCTACCACATATCAAGCAAGGGAGGCACCAACATAATGGATAAAAATAAGGTTTTAGGGATTTTCTCTACTTCTCCCCATATTAAAATACATAAGAGGTAGCACTGAAATAAGTCTACATACACTGAGAAGTTATGTAAAAACATACATGTACAATCTGTAGCTTATGTGTATTAACTAATTTATTACAAGGTTATTTATTAGATAATTCCAATTCTGAAATGATAAATGGTAATTGGTAAAATTCTCTTAAGTTTTCAATTTCTGTTATAGTCACTGAGCTATGCATAGTTATACGGATTGGTGGCTTTAGGTTGATCCAGTGGGGATCCATTTAATACAGTCAACACTGGGACAAAAATAAAGGTAGTCTCCACTACAAAATTCTATTCATATGGAACATATAAGCCAACCACAGAAACACATAAACTTCCATCCAGCTGTTTCTCTCTACAACCTCTACATCTTGGAGTTGTTCCTTTACACTTTGCTTTTCTCCCTAAGATCCTTATTTTTGGTCAATTATTTCTCCAGTCATTCATAAGGAGGTTATTCACAATTATTTAGTACACATAGCCTGCAGATTATACATTTATGTTGTTAGATAACTTCTCGGTGTGTATGTAAACTTATTTTAGTGCTACCTCTTATGTATTTTAATAAAGGGAGAGGTGGAGAAAATCCCTAAAACCTTATTTTTGTCCATTATGTTGTCACCTCCCTTGCTTGGCATGTGGTAGATTTTTTTCCCATCATAACAAAAAGGAAATATTAATGAAAATACTTTATATGCATAATTTTTGGATGAGTATGACATGTGTGTCACATCATATATATATGTTATTGACCAAGCATGAAGTATGATGGAAGGATATGAAACAATTGTAGTCATAGTTGCGGGTTTGCTTGTAACAGTATGCCGCTGGGCTGAAGCTGAGGTTTAAACAAGTGAATTAAAACATAACATACATGATCTTTATAAACATCAAGAGAAAGTTGGCAACAAAGATTAAAGCAGGCGAACAGTCGTTTTAGGCATTCGTCTTCCTGTTTATTACTAATACACAGAACACATTATTCTCATGATATGAAAGCCCATTGATCGACAGTATCACACTAAAAAGGCAAGGACAAATTGCTGTAGTTAACGTGCTTACGATTTTTGAATAATATAACGCTAACCTGTCTGCCTGGTACGTTGACTGCAGTGTTGCTTCTGAAATTCCAGTACAACATACAGCCAACGTATTCCTATTGTCCACGTACTGCCACGGCTCACCAGGATACGACGTTGGGCAATGATACTGAAGATGAAGTTCAGTTCATTCAAAGTACTCCTTGTTATAATTGACCTGCGTACTTTACTGTTATTGCGTTGAGCGTGCAGCTTAGAGTTTGCACGTTAATCTTCTCTGTAAATTCGACTTTCACAGTACGTGCGCGGCTACATTAACCAGTCTTTGCCTCCGATTATTTCATTTCGCTGATAAAATCTGGTATTCGCTTTCTCTTACTTATTGTTTCCATTATGAACTCGTCGAACAATCAACGAACTTCTGGCGACCCGCGCAAAATAGACTATCCCAATAGCCTGTATGCAGATCCCAGTCAAACTCTTACTCCTATGATCTCAAGTCAAACCACTTTGGTATCCCCTGTTTGTAAATACGTTCAGTAACCGAAAGGAAGTTGGTCAGTGATGAAGATTAGAATTCCCCACCAGCTCTATCAATACTACCGTGTCAATGTGATTTTCCTTGAAAAATGTCTCCAGTAAGCACAAAATGTCGACAGGCTCGGCGTAACACTCAAGCAAACATCGAATACTTTCAATTTTATTACTCAGATGGAGAGATATTCTGGGTATACGTTGGAATGTCTTTCTTTGGAAGACCAAAGATAGGGTAGGTCTAATTATTTTGGTGTATTTTGCGTCATTTTTAATTGGACTTTGTCAGAGACATTTGCTTCATGAATTAGCTTCATGACTGAAGGAGGAATCCCTAAATCTTGGTAAAAGTTCACAATAATTACAAGTAGACTCAAATGGATTTTCTCGATTTGCTCATGAAATTCATTCCAAAGCATATAGTCATAGGAAGACCAATAAATGAAATGATTTTCCCTTAAGTACTTACTATAAATGTTCCTGAAAACACAGATGTTCGTGCAGCTGTTACCGTTTGGGACAACATTCGTACAAACAAAGGTAACTTTTGTCTGATTGGTCGGTTTGTTAAGTGAATAAAATTGTAAACAGGCTCCTTTTAAGGGAAGCCGGTCAACTCGGCCCACCGACCAACTCGTCCCAACCAACTCGGCCCAAGCCTTGGGTGTTTTATTGTGTTTTTATTTTTTAATAATTTAACAACCTGTCGGCAAGTCCGAATGAATTGCGCAATTAATACGATAAATCAGGGCTGTAGAATCCACGCTTATCCGTGTTCGTATAAAACACGTTGCCAGAAAAAGCTAAAATTGTCCTTTTGTAGTACTGGAATATTGACTAACGATAAAATAAAACTGAGGCTAAACAGCTACCGTATTAAAATATTTCTTTCTAAAATATTTCTTTGACCTTTCGTCATCCACGATATTTACGATATCTACTCTACTTTACTACACGATATAATGAGGAAATTATCACCTCATTATCACCTATATTTCCTCATTATATTAATGAGGAAATTATCACCTGTGAGAATTTTTTTAAAATCGAACGACTTAGGCCTGGAATAAACCCGGGTTGAATGTTGGGTTGCCAACGAGTCTTTGATTAAGACTGTGGAATATTGCAGACTTACATTACTTCTTAGTTGATTTATTCCCAAAACAAACCAGCTACTAAAAACAAACTCGATGTACATGATGAATTAACTTTTTATTAACAGTAATGAGCAGAAACATATCGATAAATTGAAGGGTGATCGGGACATGTACTGTCAATGGAAGACCGATCTAAATACGTGGAGACAAGGGCGAACTCAAAAACCAACTTTCAATAGTCTTCAGGCCTCTCAAGTTCATAACAAAATCAGGATTGCCCGTGGAGGAACTACAAAGGTAGAGTAACAAACTGGTTTAGTAGTATAGAGTGTTGATCCTTTAGTATCAAGTAATCGTGCCTGAATCCTTGTGCACGATTTACCGAAGGAATTATTTTGTTCCTTGCTTCTGCCTACTTCAAACAGCTACACAAATGTTTCCAGGCCGTCTGACAGGAATCCCTTTCGTTAACGAGTTAGTCACAGTTTATTGTTTCTGAAACTGGTGTTTATTTTCTCAACTGCCTTGCACCTGAAGCGTGATTTTCGTGAGGATAGCAAAGAGGTCAATCCTGGCCGTCAAAGTCCACTCAGAAATAGGGCCTTATTTGACCGATTGAATCGGAAGAAATTTTGGTGCAATATACAAAACCAAATACATACGTGATCAGCTCGTAATTGGCAATTATTTCACTATTTTTTACGAGAAACTGTGGTACAGGATTGTTTTGCTGCTTGTTTTAAGTTGTTTTCAACAACGCAAACGAGCTGAGTGGAAATACCGATTCCGAAGGACGATACGTTTGTTAAGAAATTTGGACGAAATTGGCCATCTGACGGATTATGGCTTCTAGACGTTGTTACTGAAGACCTTAGCTTTTCAATTATGTATTCGGTCGTTTCACTGACCTTGCACTGTATCTGTAGTGTGTGACTTTACTCGGCCAACTCGTATATTCGACAGAGAGTATTCGAAACAGGTGAATGAGAATACCAGACAGCTAAGGAATTCCTTTTTGACTCGTGTGCGCCCATTGCTTCGCACGGACCTACTTGACGACAATTTGCTTGATAGAGTAACCAAAAGCATCAGGAACGTTACTTTCTTTATTCGTTGTTATGAATTTGCTAACTACATACAAAACAGTGAAGTTTGCAAAGGTTAAAAGAACCTCATACCGGACCCAGCCGGGGCCATCGGCGGAACTCAACCAAAGCGAACATCACTGTGGCATTACTATACACCTTACCTTTTTGGTCAAAATTGCAAGGTTAAACAGTGTTCCTTTATTCCTGGTAAATTTTTTCATATCGTATCAACTAGGTCTAAAACTTAACTGTTAAAGACATTCAAGTTTTGGGGTTTTTTGATAACTTAAAGATAAATTTGGCTTGCCAAACAAGCATTGCATAGTCATGCCATATTTATCCAGCCTATACAGCTTTGAAATATATGATATGAGTACTGAATAAACAGTTACTAAACAAGACTGTGTAAGTCAATAGTGGGTGAACAGAAACCATTGACATTTTATTGCCTTTGCCCAGCTGTATAAGACTACCTCAGTGAAAAGACCCCTCATAGCTTTTCCTTCAACATAAATGAAAAGTACTGTAACTGACATCTAAAATATTTATCAAAAAGCATTTAAAGCAAAAGATTTTTTAAGGAACATATCTTAATTCTATTCCCATGCTATTGATCGGTACATAATTCACATTTAGCTACAGAACTGTTTATGATGGAACAACTGTATCCCAAAAGTTCAGATGCACTCACCCACTTGTTGCACTTCTGTTTGAGCCATACTGTAAATAATCACTACTTACTGTAATCAACCCAAGCCTAAAAATGTATCCTTGCTACACAGACAGTATTTCACCCCCCACAGCAGTTTCACCTTACTAAGAACCTTAACGCCATAATTTATTATATGCTTCTTACCCAAAGCAAAGGATACATGGGAATAGCAGTTTTACTAACTGGCAAAATACAGTTTAGGGGCAACAAACAAGGGTGTTTTATCTAAGAAAAACAACAACAAATAAATAAAGGAGATGTGCAAAGATAAGCTCAACCACTTTACAAGAGTAATGTTGTTCCAAGTGTTTTTTGGTTTTTTAGTTTTCTCATGACAACTAAATGGCTTTTTTCCCCCAAATGACTTTAATTTTCTGAGAAAGTTGCCTTACACAGAAGCCATTAGCAATTTATTGAGCCTATTTGAGGAATAACAGTTAACAGGAATAACGTTCAGTCACCATTGCAGTTATCTTACCAAATTGTCATGCTTGACAAAACTGCATCAACTGCAATGGTGACTGAACATGCATGCTACTTTGAGTATGATGTGCTTTGAATTAAAGAAAAACTAAACCATGCCACAAAATTAATCTAAATTTTGATGTATGGTTCAATCATTGTGCACCAAAGTACAGTAACTGTTATTCCTCAAATAGGCTCAATAAATTGCTAATGGCTTCTGTGTAAGGCAACTTTCTCAGAAAATTAAAGTCATTTGGGGGAAAAAAGCCATTTAGTTGTCATGAGAAAACTAAAAAACCAAAAAACACTTGGAACAACATTACTCTTGTAAAGTGGTTGAGCTTATCTTTGCACATCTCCTTTATTTATTTGTTGTTGTTTTTCTTAGATAAAACACCCTTGTTTGTTGCCCCTAAACTGTATTTTGCCAGTTAGTAAAACTGCTATTCCCATGTATCCTTTGCTTTGGGTAAGAAGCATATAATAAATTATGGCGTTAAGGTTCTTAGTAAGGTGAAACTGCTGTGGGGGGTGAAATACTGTCTGTGTAGCAAGGATACATTTTTAGGCTTGGGTTGATTACAGTAAGTAGTGATTATTTACAGTATGGCTCAAACAGAAGTGCAACAAGTGGGTGAGTGCATCTGAACTTTTGGGATACAGTTGTTCCATCATAAACAGTTCTGTAGCTAAATGTGAATTATGTACCGATCAATAGCATGGGAATAGAATTAAGATATGTTCCTTAAAAAATCTTTTGCTTTAAATGCTTTTTGATAAATATTTTAGATGTCAGTTACAGTACTTTTCATTTATGTTGAAGGAAAAGTTATGAGGGGTCTTTTCACTGAGGTAGTCTTATACAGCTGGACAAAGGCAATAAAATGTCAATGGTTTCTGTTCACCCACTATTGACTTACACAGTCTTGTTTAGTAACTGTTTATTCAGTACTCATAAAGCTGTATAGGCTAGATAAATATGGCATGACTATGCAATGCTTGTTTGGCAAGCCAAATTTATCTTTAAGTTATCAAAAAACCCCAAAACTTGAATGTCTTTAACAGTTAAGTTTTAGACCTAGCTGATACGATATGAAAAAATTTACCAGGAATAAAGGAACACTGTTTAACCTTGCAATTTTGACCAAAAAGGTAAGGTGTATAGTAATGCCACAGTGATGTTCGCTTTGGTTGAGTTCCGCCGATGGCCCCGGCTGGGTCCGGTATGAGGTTCTTTTAACCTTTGCAAACTTCACTGTTTTGTATGTAGTTAGCAAATTCATAACAACGAAGAAAGAAAGTAACGTTCCTGATGCTTTTGGTTACTCTATCAAGCAAATTGTCGTCAAGTAGGTCCGTGCGAAGCAATGGGCGCACACGAGTCAAAAAGGAATTCCTTAGCTGTCTGGTATTCTCATTCACCTGTTTCGAATACTCTCTGTCGAATATACGAGTTGGCCGAGTAAAGTCACACACTACAGATACAGTGCAAGGTCAGTGAAACGACCGAATACATAATTGAAAAGCTAAGGTCTTCAGTAACAACGTCTAGAAGCCATAATCCGTCAGATGGCCAATTTCGTCCAAATTTCTTAACAAACGTATCGTCCTTTGATGTTTAGGAAACATGAGAGCTTGGATATATTGAAGTAGATGAACGATCTTCAAGCTCGATACTCAGAAAATGATATCTGAGCCCCAGACGGGGATCGAATGATATCTGGGGCTCAGATATCATTTTCTGAGTATCGAGCTTGAAGATCGTCCATCTACTTCAATATATCCAAGCTCTCATGTTTCCTAAACATCAAACTGCTTCAATCATTATCAATATATAGTGGCTTCCGCTTAGGTCGCACATATATATATCGAATTTGCAACTTAGCTCGCCATCTGAGTCTCGGTAGCTCAATGGTTAGAGCGTCTAACCGGTCATCAGAAGGTTGCGGGTTCGATCCCCGTCTGGGGCTCAGATATCATTTTCTGAGTATCGAGCTTGAAGATCGTTCATCTACTTTAAACGTATCGTCCTTCGGAATCGGTATTTCCACTCAGCTCGTTTGCGTTGTTGAAAACAACTTAAAACAATCCTGTACCACAGTTTCTCGTAAAAAATAGTGAAATAATTGCCAATTACGAGCTGATCACGTATGTATTTGGTTTTGTATATTGCACCAAAATTTCTTCCGATTCAATCGGTCAAATAAGGCCCTATTTCTGAGTGGACTTTGACGGCCAGGATTGACCTCTTTGCTATCCTCACGAAAATCACGCTTCAGGTGCAAGGCAGTTGAGAAAATAAACACCAGTTTCAGAAACAATAAACTGTGACTAACTCGTTAACGAAAGGGATTCCTGTCAGACGGCCTGGAAACATTTGTGTAGCTGTTTGAAGTAGGCAGAAGCAAGGAACAAAATAATTCCTTCGGTAAATCGTGCACAAGGATTCAGGCACGATTACTTGATACTAAAGGATCAACACTCTATACTACTAAACCAGTTTGTTACTCTACCTTTGTAGTTCCTCCACGGGCAATCGTGATTTTGTTATGAACTTGAGAGGCCTGAAGACTATTGAAAGTTGGTTTTTGAGTTCGCCCTTGTCTCCACGTATTTAGATCGGTCTTCCATTGACAGTACATGTTCCGATCACCCTTCAATTTATCGATATGTTTCTGCTCATTACTGTTAATAAAAAGTTAATTCATCATGTACATCGAGTTTGTTTTTAGTAGCTGGTTTGTTTTGGGAATAAATCAACTAAGAAGTAATGTAAGTCTGCAATATTCCACAGTCTTAATCAAAGACTCGTTGGCAACCCAACATTCAACCTGGGTTTATTCCAGGCCTAAGTCATTCGATTTTAAAAAAATTCTCACAGGTGATAATTTCCTCATTATATCGTGTAGTAAAGTAGAGTAGATGAGAAACAGCAAAAAGATTCTTTCACGATCTCCAGTCCAAAATACCGATTTCTTAATTTCCAGAGATCAATTCGATTATTTTGACTGCGTGCTTAAAAGGAGCCTGTTTACAATTTTATTCACTTAACAAACCGACCAATCAGACAAAAGTTACCTTTGTTCATTCGTACTGAAACCCATTTCCACTTTCCTTGTTCGCGCGGTTGCCCTAACGTGTCGATGTAACGATTATCTATTAACGGAGTTTGAGGTCGTTACGAGAAAGTGTTTACCTGAGGTTTCCGTAGATACCGAGAGTGGTCTGTTTGGGAAAAACTTTGGGTAAATACTTTCCCGGACAGACCAAACAAATGAGGTTAACAACTAATTAATTAATAGCTTTTGGTTCTTTCCTTCATCGCGTTTAACGAACTTGAGTGAGCAGCTTAAGTTTAATTCCTGTTTTTATCTATTACTTTGTGTATTTTTGTATCTTTTCATCTAGTTTTGTGCTTAAGATTGGGGCATTTCGGCCACAAATGATAATTTACTTTTCACGCAGTTCTCCTTTGAGATAGGCCTTTGCTGAGGATAAACATCTCCATTTAGTTTTAGCATCAGAGCTACGTGGTTAAGGGTTATGTAATTATTCGGACAGAAGGATATCGTTCTCTTGGGGAATTTGGTTGTGGCAACAGGAATCTTGGTAATGATGCATGTACCTAGCGCAGTGGTGGTTGTCTTGTATAAGGCTGGAGATACAGATGATGACAGACAAGGGATAGTATTATATGTTCCATAATGGATACAGGACGTTGACTTCTATTTCGCATAGTGACGTGGTGTTTGACGGTACTCGCTAAAGTAGAAACATAGTTGTAGTAACAACGTTCAAAAATATTCATATGGCTTGTTCTCGGGCTAGTAAATTTTAGAAAGCACATGCCCGGACAAACGTGCTCATTGTCCCGTGCACCAAAAGTCAATAAGTGCCAGAAAGTAAGTGTAGAAATAGTCTAGAGATAATAGCGTACAACATTGTGGAATAACAAGCTGTAACATGGCATTTTAAATACTGAGGGAAACTAGGAACTGAGATGATGCTCAAAACATGATGGAGGAGTTAGTTGATTAATTTACGATGGATGAAACCTTCGCATTAATGAAGATAACGCAGGGCACTAAACAAAGCTTTTATTTTCCATTCTTTAATTACGACTAAATCATTTTTAGAGGATAAACTTAAATACTTGTTTTATTCCTGTAGTAGTTAGAAAATACGTCATCAGGAGAATGAATTTGTCTCACGCACAACTATGAGGCATGAATCGCTTCTCCAGCTACATTTACCAACTTGTCCCTGGCACCCGGGCAAGCCATTTGTTGAACCCTGATCGTGCTATTTCCATGGACTGTCATCACTTGGGGCGAAAGGCGCATTGAGCAAGGATATAACAATATAACCAAGACTTTGTTCAACGACCATCTTGCAGATCTCATTCACGCGTTAGCAACATATTAGAGATATGGCTAGTCATATACATAAAGGTTTCAGCAGCTGTTCGTATTTTCATTCACTTAAAAGTGCATTTGACAATGTTGGTCACAATTTATTGTCAACATCGCTAAACCATTATTATACCAGAGGCATTACTAAATAATGGCTTGCTTCCTAGCAAATAATGGTTCACAAACACCTATGGTCGATGGTCACTTTTCTAGCATTGAATCTTGTCTACGTGGTGTAGCGTAAGGATCTGTACTTGATGCAATTTTGTCTTCAAATAGTATAATTGACATAGACAATTCGGAAAAAAAAATTCAATTTTATCTATATGCTGATGATACTAAATTGCTATATATTCTGATGGAAGCAGTTTGATGTTTGAGGAACATGACAGCTCATGTTTCTCAAACATCAAACTGCTTCAATCATTATCAATATATAGTGGCTTCCGCTTAGGTCGCACATATGTATCGAATTTGCACCTTAGCTCACCATCTGAGTCTCGGTAGCTCAATGGTTAGAGCGTCTAGCCGGTCATCAGAAGGTTGGGGGTTCGATCCCCGTCTGGGGCTCAGAAATCATTTTCTGAGTATCGAGCTTGAAGATCGTTCATCTACCCCCTATCCTGATGGAAATTGGAACATGTTGGAAAAATTTGTTAAGTACCAAGTCATGAAGATTTGTAATTAGCTGCTCGCAAACAAGTTACCTTTCTATGTAGGATAGTCAAATTTTGTGATTTTTATTCTGTATATAGAAAACTTTCCCTTAGCTCAAACATCAAGCTTCATGAATATAAAAAACATACTTACATATCTTTAGAAAAGAGGGATCATGTGAACTACCTGGGAATTATAATTGATGCTAGTCTTACTTGTAAAAATCTTATTGAATACATATCTCAAAAACATCAGTAAAACTACTGGCGTGCTTTAAAATTGAGACAAGATGAAATGAGATTTACCAGTAAGTTAAAGGTTGATTGGGATTCTATTAGTCAATAGTCCGGAACGAAGGAAGTATATAAGAAGCACGCGCTTACTTATCTGCATGTTCAGTTTTCAACGTGGGAGTGCGAGGAGAATTAGAACGAAGGAGTTGGGTGGGGCTGAAAAATTGCCTAGTAACCAAGTAACCGTGAAGATGGGAGAGCGTGCAACTCCTTCGTTCTAGATTGATGACTGATAGAATCCCAATCGAACTTCAACTTACAGGTAAGCCTGGTTTAATTTTAAAATTCTAATGCATCATCAGTCTGCATCACTACGGAGTTCACTTACATGAGAGTTCAAAGTCCCGTGTGCTCAAGTTACTACGCAAAAATGACTGTCACGACCATAGACTCGAAGTGAGACATAACCCTTGAAACTCGATAGCACATGTGTGCGTTGGTAGATGGTAGACGCTCTGATAATTATTTACTATATGCAGCGAAAATACAAAAACAAGAAGGAAATTACAGAGGAAATTTGCAAATATTGGTGTTGACGTTTATAGATGTGCATCATCTTGGACATTGTTTTCATTGTTTCTACTGAACTGTAATAACTAAGAGTTAATCTCCAAAGTTTTTGTCAGTTACTGGTTTGTATTATAGTTTGCAAAAGTCTATGTCGAATGCCACATAGGTACTTTAAGGACATGGATAAAACCGTGCCCACTTTTCGTGTTATATGATTTAGCTGTGGATAAACATCTATGTGCGAAAACTTTCCCATGTTAATGCCTGAAGACTTCAGGACAGAATTTACCCGTCCAGCGACTGTACTGGCACTGGTCGTCGGTGTGGGTGTATAGAGTTGATTAAGAGTTTGGAGTAATACCAACGCATGGTGGAAGTACGTCGTATTGTACTCGCCTAGATGTTGAGCAAGACACAGATTTTCTTCTTTATTGAATGTTACCAGCTCTATTGGGTTTGATGGTTACCTGGCTTAGTGTGCTTACCTTTCTCTCCTAAGTACATATCGGTCAGTTAACCACCGCGAAAACATTTTGTCTAACTGGTGTATGGTCTGGCATCTTTGGCCTGTCGCTAGGTGTGGGAGCATCGTGAGTTTCTTGATAAAAACTCAATTGTGAGCTTTTCGTGAGAGGTGTCAATGTAACTAGAAAGTGCAGAACTACTCTAACATCCCAAACTTCGGCATGTTTTGGTAATGCTGGTTTTAATTCAAACACCCTTTATTCAGGAATCTTTTGACCAAAAGGTGTTCTCCGAATCATGGGCAGTCGACTGGGGTGATCACAGTGAAGAGAGCAGACCGTGCTGTGTTGATAGCGCTATAGCCCACATCTTGGTGGAATAAGTGAGTCAGAAACTCTATAACAGCATCTACATCTGCGTGTACAGTATTGCAATTGTTTATATTCCAAAATTTTTCCCATCTCGCAAGGCGGGTATTGTACTGTTTTGCTGTACTTCTGCACCGTGAGGACATAATTGTTCCTCTAGATCTTTCTGAAAAGTGTCTGGTGTCCAGTTTTTCCCTGATAAGTGGCATATCAATGAGCATTGATTAGTGATGCAGTGGTTGCACTTTCGCTGGAAAATTTGGAAGAACCAGAAGGTTCTTGCTGAGTTTCAACATGGGTGGTGTTTGGGCTAACATACTCATGGCGTCTGGAAACTATGCTTGAGCTGGCCGGTTGGGTAGCATACAATTTCCCTCTTCTTTGTCCTCTCGAATTTTCTTTAGCATCAGAGTGGCCTGTGGCCACAGTAAGCGACGGGAATGCATAAAACTTTCGGTCATTCTTGGGAATTGTAAAAGCGTCAATTAAGTCTGCCCCGGGGTCAGGTTTGTATGAAGCACAGCGAGGAAATTGATGGTTGATTCTTGCGGCAAACAGATCAGTTTCAGGTTGCTAGTTAAGTTGTTGTAAAGCGTCTTATAGTTAATCATCCAATCTTTACCTCTTTAAGCTTTTCGAAACTCTCATTCAGCGACTGTATTGTCTTTCCTAGTATGTGGGCAGCGTTAATCCAAATGTTGCGTTTCATAGACCAGTCCCAAATTTATTTCACTAATACATACTTTCCATTGAATTGGGTGGTTTGTGCCCATATACAGTAGAATCCCTTTAATTCGGGGACATCGGGGTCCAAGGACCCGGTCCGCGAGTTATCCGGGTCGTGAATTAGTCTGAAAACCAAATTTCAACATATCAAGACATATAATGGTCATATAATGGCCAAACACACATGAATTTTAATTCACAACCCTCCTACCTCACGTCGTGTACGACGCCATATTGGATGTTATGGTCAGAATATAGTGCCGACCGATCACATGTTTCCAACTATTTTTTTCAAAGAACAACTCATTTTTTGCAAAATATGAACTTTATTTACAAAAAATAAATAAATAATGATCATTTATATGCAAATTGATACAAAAGAAAGAGTAGAAAACATCAAACAGCGCGAACGCTGGTTTTTGGTCAAAAAATTTGGGGTGCAAGACCCTATCGCGAATTAAGCCCTTTCGCGAATAAAGGGGTCGCAAATTAGAGGGGTTGTATTGTAGTTTATCGCCGAAATTGTGGTCGTATTATCAAGCATGAAGTGTATGTAAATGTTCCTTCGGGTGTGCACAAATGTTCTTAGTCCCAGATATTCCTCTAGTAACTCAAGATAATTTCTATGGTTAGTTTTCTCTTCACCCTTCCAGTGCTTCCCATTTGAAGGAGGTATATTTATTATGTTCATGTTTATGTGCACTAAAAGTTTTGATTTGCAAAACATTGTTTTTTCAAAGACATGAAAGTTGATGTGTGCATGTTAGCAAAGTACTGTGAACTAAAGTATACAAATGAGCCTAGTGACCCTACGCAAGTACCGACCTGTTTCTTTTGGCTATTGATTTATTTTCCGCCCTGGGGCAAAAGTTACAATCTAGCTTTTCCTTTACTGTTGGTAAGGTCGACTGTAATCCAGATATTTCGCGGATCGAACACTTTGTTGAAAATTCGAATACTTTTCTGGACTAACTATTTTTATTGTTGAATGAAAAAGTGACTGTATGAAGGAAGTTGAACAATATTTGGTCTAGTACTGGGCAAGTGCTCCCTCTTTTTCAGGCCTCTCAATTAAAAACAAATTCACCCATCCACTCTCCTGAAGCAAAGTGTAATTGATACGGTAATTTCCTCGATTACTTTTGACAATCTTCTTACTCTATGCCCACTTCCTAGATTACGAACATATGGGCCAGATATTTTCATCCCGTTCTGGAGGAACAGCAGGTAAAGGCGACGTACTACTTATTTAGCCAACTTATTTATGTCATCATGCTTGTATATAAAGACCTATGTTAGTTTTGTATACTTAGTCTGAAGATGAATTTGTAATAAATTCGAAATATTACTACAACATTATAATCTCGGCTTGTTTTCACTCAAATCTTGAGTTTTAAGATGTTACTCTTATTCGGAGTACGTTTCGTATTATACTTCTTACAACAAATACTGTCTTCCAACTAACTTTGCTACGGAAAATGTCCCACCGTCATTAGCTGGTGGATCGCGATAAATTTTGGTGGAGTGTACTCTTCAAAATCGTCCAGCAGCTGCATCAAAACTAACACAATGCAAATCACTACATTCATCTTACCTGTTTGAAGTCTTGACGTTTTTGAGGGACACATTTAAATTTACTAAACAATAGTTGGTTCCCTTATTACGTCAGTTGAATACAACTACCAGATTACTTTGCGGTTTTTTCATTTTCATGCAATCATTGAATTCCCAAAGTGAATGGAAAGACAATTGCTCGGATTAACATTACAAACATGATTTCGAAAAGCATTCAGGTAGTTGTATTCAGCAAATTCATAAGGGAAACCGGTCATTAAGGTTTGTAGCCCGATGTACCGTTATTTACTTGAATTAGCATTGCCCCCGAATAAGCGCCACAAACGAGACCTGGAGTATTAAAGTAAGCACCGTCCTCGAATAAGCGCTGCACTCAAGAAGAATGCGGCGCTTATTTGCAATGACGTTGAAGAAACTACCTGTAAAGAACAATCAAAATGGAATTCTGTGCAATGATTGTTTGAAATGGTTTCATGTAAAGTGTATAGGTATGTCTGTCGAAGTGTTTCGATCGTATTATCTGGATCATTCTGACGAAAGCTGGTTCTGCTGTTCGTGCGCTTTGCCACGGCTTTCGGACTCGTATTTCGAGGAATGTGAAGCAGAATGTTCATTTGTTAAAGAAAATCCACCCGACTTGGAAAGTAGCTCTAGCTTAGAAACGTCTTTCTCTATTGATGATCTTATGAACATTAAAAACACTTTTATGGTTCATTTAAATTGCCGAAGTTTGCTTCCAGTTGTTGACCAGCTACGTGCTGTTTTTCAAGCTAACTCAAGTGCTATTTTGATTGCTATAACTGAAACCTGGCTTAACGAGGATAATGCTGATATGGAGGTCCATGTTGACGGTTATACAATAGAGCGTAAGGACAGAGGAACTTTGGGCGATGGTGTGGCTATTTATGTTAAAAATGGGGCCAGATATATAAGAAGAACGGATTTAGAATAGTCAGATATAGAAGCTATTGGTGTTGAACTGAAGTTTCGCAAGGTCACATATCTGGTGGTTTGTGTTTATCGATCTCCAAATTTCTCTCACACGGTTTTAATAGACTATCTGGATGATTTAACACACAAATCCCTTCGGGAGCGCAAATACATTATCATTTTAGGCGATTTAAATACTGATTGTTTAAATAACTCACTCCCCTAGACTAGAGCACTTAAGGATTTTATAGAGAGAAATGACCTAGAACAGTTAATCAATGAACCAGCCTGTTCAACTTGAACTTCGAGTACGTTGTTGGACTTACTAATCACATCAACTCCAAATCCTTTTTTTGTCGGTGGAAGTTATGAAGTCAGGAGTGAGTGACCATTTTCTAATTTATGGTATTTTATCCACAAAATCAAAACAGGCAAAAGAAACCTCAACACCGTATAATAGAAACCCGGAAAATTAATTTGAAAGCAAATCATGAAAAGTTTCTATATGAACTAACCACGTATCGTGGAGTTTAATGGATTTGTTTGTAAACCCTGATGACAAACTTTACGTCTACGAAAAGTTGTTTACTCCCATAATGGACGAATATTTCCTTCTCAAAAGGAAGCGTGTTCTGCGTAATTCTCACCTGTGAATTAATATGAAAATCTTAATCTTGATGCGTAATGGAGACCGTTTAAGAAAAATAGCATTAAAGAGTCTACTCAACGATGATTATAAACTTTACAAGTGCGCAAAAAATCGGGTAACAAGTTACATCCGTAAAGCGAGAGTCAATTATTTTAAACGTGAACTTCATGAAAACTCCAATGATTCAAAAACTTTCTGGAAATTCATGAAAATATTTTTACCGTCGAAGACAAAGCAAACCGTGATTAATAAAATAACGATCGACGGCGAAGATGCACTGGTGGTCAAAAAGAATCGATCATGTTAAGATTTATGTTACTTTCTGCTTACATAGGCAGACAAGAAGCACATCGTACACAAACAGCCTTTAGGGTTATAGTAATGAATGTTTTGGATAGTTTGAGATGTGTCCCATAATATTTCTAGAGATATTCTGTTTTTAAAGTATTTTATAGCATACGCTAAATGAATTTCAAGTCATACAAGAAAGGGTTGTTGGCCTGTCACAAATTGGAAGATATGGAATAATGGGTCCAAAGAGAAGAATTAGTTTGAAGATCGAGGAAGAGTGCTGGCATTATCCGAAGAATGCTACACACAACGTGAAATTGCTGTTCGTGTGGGTTGTACTCAAAGCAGTGTCAGTGATATCCTCAAGAAGAAGAGACTCACTGGCAGTGTGAAAGATGCCAAGATCCCTGGACGGAAACAAAAGACATCTGAGAGGGAGGACAGGCTCATTGTAAGGAAAAGCAAGTCAAAATGCTACAAGACTGCACCGCAAATAAAAGCTGAGATGCTAATTGAACATGGTGTCAATATCTCGGTTTCCACCACCCAAAGAAGGCATAGAGAGGCTGGTCTAAAGGGCTGCAAGCCTAGAAAGAAGCCTAGGATTACTGCTCGCCATAAGAAGTCTCGATTACAGTTTACACGGCTGAACAGTGGTGCCAAGTTATCTTCAGCAATGACTCAAGGTTTCTTCTTCAAAGGAGTGGTGGGCGTGTGTATGTCAGGAGAATGGCTGGCGAAGAACTAAAGGAAAGCTGCATTCAGATAACTGTCAAACATGGAGGTGGTGGCATCATGATATGGGGCTGCATCAATGTAAAAGGTGTTGACTGTCTTTCTGAGATAGATGAAAAGCTCACTGGAGAACGATACATTGATCTCCTAGAAAATTCGCTTATTCCAACCACACACATGCTGACCATACCAGATAGTTAGATATTCCAGCATGACAGTGCAACTTGTCACACCTCCCACTTTGTCAAAGGATGGTTTAAGGAAAAGGGCATAACTTTTATGCCCGATTTCAACCCTATTGAGAATCTATGGAACCAACTTAAGACTATGGTCGATAAGCAAAACCCTACTAATGTCATAGTACTTTGGAGTGCTGTAAAAGCTGCATGGCAAGGCTTTCCATTAGATAAGCTAATTATATTAATAAATAGCATGCCTCGAAGATGTAAAGCAGTGATCAAAGCTCATGGAGGAGCCACTAAATATTAAGATTTGTTTTCGATGTAATTACTTGTCATGATAAGATTTGTTACAATGTTTATGGTGTCACCATCTTTAGCTTCTGTGTGATCGATTCTTTTTGACCACCAGTGTATCACTGACTGAAAAGGCATATAGCTAGAACGTTAAATTCATATTTTTCCAACATTCCAAAACGTCTACTTGCAACGCAAGACACGTGCCAGGATTTTGATACGTTCAGCCCTTCACTACCAATAACATATGATAAGGAATCGCGTTTCAATTTTCATCCGGTTTCTGAGGACGAAAATCGACAACAGCTAACGTCGATGAAGTCGAATAAAGCAACAGGCTACGACAAACTTCCTGTTGACGTTTTAAAGTTGTCGGCGAACAATATATCACATTGTTTGGCTAGAATAGTAAATAGTTCTTTTGAACAGGCTGTATTACCTATAATATGGAAAATAGCAAAAATCTCACCAATATTTAAATGAGCCTCTGACAATGATCTCGATAACTGCAGACCAATATCGCTATTGCCTGCTCTTGCAAATGTTTGTGAAAGGGTGGCTGATAACCAGGTAAAAGATTTCGGCGAAAACCATCAAACTTTAAAAGAACCTCTACAATTTGCTTACACCAAGCATTGTTCGACCGAGACGGCATTATTAAAAGTAATTGATTCCTGGAAATTAGCTATCGATGACAGGAAATATACTGTTGCTGTATTTTTTTTGACCTTCGCAAAGCCTTCGATACCATCGACCATACGATGCTTTCAAAGAAATTACGTGACTACGGTTTCGATGAAAATGCAATCAAATGGTCTGTTTCCTACCTCACAGATAGACAGCAATATGTCGTTTATCCGAACGCTCAATCTGACCTTGAATAACTGATGGTGTTCCTCAAGGATCGGTATTGGACCCGACGCTATTTTGTCCTCTGGTTGTGGTTTTAAGAAAACTAAGTCGCTTCTAATTGGGTCAAAACCCGCCATTAAGAAGGCTGGAAAGCTTGAAGTTCGACTTAGTGATGAATCTGTAGAACAACTTGATTCATTCGATTATCTGGGGCTTCGTGTTAGTAACTGTTTGTCGTAGGAATCACATATTACAAGATTATGTCGAAGAACACATTCAAGACTTAGTCTGTTAAATAAGATCTCTGCATTTTTTCCCAAGCCTGTTTTATGTAGGATCTACAAACAAACCATTTTACCAATCTTAGATTATTGTTCAATCGTGTGGCATGACTGTGGCTCGACGCTAACAAGACGCGTTGAACTAGTTCAAAATCGAGCGATGAGGATTATTCTGAAAGAAGGAAGGAAAAGGTGTATCCAGGAAATGAACAATGAATTAAATCTTTTAAATTTGTTTAATAGGAGAAGATTTTTTAGATATGTACTAATTTTTAAGATTTTAAATAATTTAAATTGTCCTGAACAATTGTTAGACGTTTTTAAATTCCGTAGTTGAATAAGAAATAGAGAACTCAGAGATGAAACGTTATGGGACTTACCAAAAGTTAAAACTAGGATGGGACAGACAATGTTTGCGCGCGCCGGTACAAAGGACTGGAATTCTCTCCCTAGACATATCCGACAGCTTAAGTCAATCAATATTTTTAAACACTATTTAAATACCTTTTAGACTGTGACAACCGTAATCATGTATGTAGTTTATAGTATTGTAAATTTTTTTTTACTATACATACTGTTCATCCTATTAACACCAGACTTTATTGCTGAAAGGATCTAACAGTTTAAATAAAGGTGATGATGATGATGATGATACCTCGAGAACGTAACTCGAGGCTAAGTAAAAAAACTATTCAAAAAAACCGACGTGTTTAGTTAGACTTCTACTATCTTCTTCAGAAGTGAGCGTAAGAAAAACTGGAAGAAGCAGTATTTAAAGAATTAGAACCGGTAATTACAATATAAACAATGGAACATGGATAAAAATTAAGATAAAATGTGCTAAAAATTTATGCATGTGAATATGAAATCAAACATTATTCTTCTTTTCAATCAAATGTAGATATGCATCAAGCAAATATGCACCATCATATCTGTTTATCATATGGGAATGTTCATTAATAGTTTGTGCCTCTAAAAGTCTGATCTCGGCGGGATGACATAATCTGTTGGTTTCTGTTGGTTATTACTCTTAGTTATTTCTCTTGGCTATTCTTACGCCTTTTGCTGGTCTGCGACTAGCTTCATCAAGGAGCCGTTACGCCACTTCATTTGAAGTGTTATTGTGTTTTTTATTTCTTTTTTTCCTTTTTACTCTTCAGGTACCATGAATACTACTGAGCCTCATCCCGTGAGTTATTAATATCATTGTTTTTGTTTATTTGACAAAGTAGTTCTGCTGCACTTACTCTGTTTATTGAGGTCATTACGTTAGTCTGCCAGAACTGTATTTGTGTCTGTGATTGCGGAATAGCTTAATATGTGTTTGTTGTAGGTAGATTTGTATTTCAGGTCAATCTGTTTCCACGGAGTTTATTTCATATTAATCTATGTCAATAAGATAATCTGTTTTAACTCGTTTTGTGCTTGTTTCAAGCACAAAAAAGTGGTCGGCTTTAAAACGTGGCAAAAAATAATATCCCTAAGAGAAAATGCTGTCTATTTTTGCAAAGCAACGAACAGTGCAGGATATTCCGATAACCAATCAGATGACACATAAATTTATATTCAATGTTTCGGTATACGCTAAAATAGCTCACGCATTGAAATCACCACGATAACTCCAGGACTATAACCATGATTGATTATAAATACTAATTTCCAAACAGCTTTTTAATTATCTGGAATCCAACGAGATTCTTGCATGAGAACAAGCGGGTTTGAAAAAGAATCATTTAACACAAACATCTCTCCTTCAAACGACCAATAAATGGTTAATGAATATGGCTAACAGTTTCTTGAATGGAGTAATATTTTTGGATCTTAAGAAAGCGTTTGACTGCGTAGATCATGAAATACTCCTAAAAAAATATTCCTATATCGTTTCACCTCGCGTACGTTAGAATGGTTTAGATCATACCTCACTTATAGAACACGAATATGCAAAATTGAGCAATCATCGTCCGGTAGACCTGCTATTCAATGCGGAGTACCGCAGAGGTCTAACTTAGGACCACTGCTTTTTCTTGTTTTTATAAATGATCTCCCCAGGCGTCTTTCGTATTCGACTACTAGTATGTTTGCCGATGATACAAACTTGACGATAATTGGAAGTTCGGTCGATGAAGTTGAAAATAAACTAAACAGATTTGGAAAAGGTACACCAATGGTTGCTAGCCAACAAATTAACTCTAAACAAAGAGAAAACTGAATGCATGATCATAGGCTCCAGACAAAGATTAGAGAAAATTGAAAACGATCCTGAAACTAAACTTGGAGGCACCAATATAAAACGAGTAAAACACGCCAAAACCTTGGGCATAATTGTTGATGAGCAACTTCAGTGGAAAAACCAGATTGAAAGTATTATTACTAAGGTTTCAAAAGGTATTCGAATGTTGCGCTGCATGCAGAAGTACGCTCCGAAACCTGTAATTGAAAATGCGTATAAGGCCATGGTATTACCTCACTTTTACTAATGCAGTCTTGTTTGGGATAACTGTAGTCTCTATTTACAAGATAAATTACTGAAAATGCAAAACAGGGCCGCTAGGGTGATCACAGGAAAACCGTACGACACAAGAATTAGCGATATGCTAAATGTGCTTGACTGGCAACCATTGGCTGATAGAAGGAAATTTAAAAAAGTATTACTTATGTGCAAAGTCAAAAATAATCAACTTTCAGAAAACATATCTAGCATGTTTAGAATTAATAGAAACGAAAACTATAGACTACGTAGTAACTATATTAACTGTACGCTCCCAAAACCTAAAACGAATTTTGTGAAAAGAAGTGTAAGCTATTCCGCTGTAAGTCATTGGAACAACCTTCCAAATTCTGCAAAAGAGGAAGGTATCTCAATCTCAAAAATTAAAGCAATTCTCTCGGGCAATTAATGATTTCATTCAAAATTGTAAATACTTTCATAGTCTAGTATGTTTTTAGTATGTAATTAACTCTGTATGTTGTAATAGTTTAGTCTTGCTTTGTTATTATTGTTAAGTATTTTAATTATTTTCTTTACTTTGTATCGTAAACGGTTTCTTGGAACCCGTGCGGTGGCCGGGTTTCGAATAGCACCGAGGTATCTCTGCCTGTCGTAAGAGGCGACTAAAAGGGTTGGCGTCAGGAAGGACATCCGGCCGTAAAAACCTCAGTCCCAGATATGAAGGTTTCTGATCGGAAAAACACTTAGAACGGACTAACATCAGATATGACGAGGGACAGAAGCTATTGGAGAACCAGAATCCGAGCAGCCGACCCTGGGACATTCTGGGACTAGGGCTGTGTAAAAGAAGAAGAAGAAGAAGTAAACGGTTTCTTGGAAATCAGATGTTAAAAGATCTGAAGGGTTACCGTTTTTAAATAATAATAATAATAATAACAATAATAATCAGGGATGTAGCTACGCCGGGCGGGACCACCCGGCAAAAATTTTGAGCGCCGGGCACTCGCGGCAATTTTTTCAATCCCGCCCGGTACATCTTTAAGCCTAAACATCATGAAATAAACACTTTTTGTGCAGCAGATATCCTTGTAATTTAACCCATCATTCATCAAGCTGCGAGATAACTTTTAACTTTTTAAATACTATCGAAATATGCGTAAACAAGCAAAATCTCACAGGATTCTTAGGTATCCGCCATTTCTCAAAAAGAGCTTTTGTTCGCTATAATAAATCTTAACCACTTTAAAGTTTATAAATTTGATTGTGGAATTCAGAAATCGTTTGTAAACACGACTTTCTAGACGATAAACGATACTTTTTACGCTACCGTCATGTGAACTCTGCGTTGCTAGGCGGAGTCACGCTCGATGTCTGACAAAATGTAGACCAGATCGTTCGATTTTGAGAGGGAAATTTCAAAAATTATCGCAATTCGACCTCATTATGGAAAGAAGCACTATCGATCTTGACTCTATGTAATGTTGGAAAAAACTACGCTTTCGATTAGCGAGAAAACGGCGTTCAACAGAAGTAAAACTTCGACAAAACCGGCTTGACGTGTTTATAAGTAAATACCCAATCACAAGCGAGACCTAATCAAGCGGATTTGAGATTCGCAAATTCGGAATTGTTTATCGTTCAATTGAATAGATCATAGTTACAACTATTCAACATGTCTTTACTGAAATATTTTACTGTTAAGAGAAAAGAAAGAAATCAAACTACAAGTGATTGCGAATCTCAACCGCAGCGCAGTAACTGAAACCGTAGGCTTAGCTGAGTCTGAAGAGATAGTTGAAGGCGTCGCCAAGTCTGACGCTGAGACTGAGGAAGCAAGTACAGTGACAGTGAAACGAAGGCTTCCAGATGATTGTAACAAAGCACGCAGTTTCATTTAAAGAATCGTGGAAAAATGGCAGACCCTGGTTAGTTTATGTGCACGGGAAGGGTATGTTTTGCCAGTCATGCCAGCGACATGGTATGAAGCCGTTTGATCGGGATACATGGAGCAAACAGCCGTGTAAACGCATGCGGTTGGAAAGTGTAACTGACCATGAACGTTCAGCGGCACATAAATCAGCTCTAATAACCACGGCAAGCAGACAACTTAAGAAAATACAAAATAAAACAAATTCCGAAAATAGACTATGAAGCCACCCAACATGTCGATCTGACTGTTGCAATCGTGCCACGCGTCTATATTACTGATATGACAAAAACATTCGCTTGCCTGTATCACTTGGTCAAGTAAAGGATTGCCCACACAACAAATTTAAAACCAATGTTGGATTTGCTGGAGTACCTACAAGTAACCCTGAATCAAAGTAGTGGGCCTAACTATACGAGTAGGACATCCATACAGGAAATGCTCTAGATTAAAAATATAATTAAACGTTTGTCACTTGTGGACTGTCACTGGTTGAGGAATATTAATTATACAACGCAATATCGGATTATTTATGACATTGTAATTTGTGTTAGATTTAATGGAAATAAAAACTTTACTTAACGAAAACTTTACTTAAGTTTCTAAGGTAACTAAATCTGTAAACATTTTATAAAAATCACGTATTAGTAATTTAATTATATAAATGATATATTTCTGCAATTTTTTATCTAGACTTCCGTCGCCAACTTTACAAAAATTTCCGAGGGAGAAATCTAAACCCCCACCACTGTCCGTAAATTAATTTTACCCGGCACTCATTTTTCGCTGGCTACATCCCTGATAATAATAAACAGGTAGGCAAGATGTTTCGGCATCCTCAGGGAGTGGCGCCCCTGCCTTGCCAGCTGGGTAAACGGGTGACTGAAAGCCACTGCTTGCCTTAATTGGCTGTCAGTGGTGAGTAACCTCACCTAAGGTGTTGGCAAACCTTCCCTGTTAGCCCAAGGACTAGTAAATCCTTCTGACTGTCCTGATGTCCTTTACCTTAAATGGTTGAGTGAGCCTAGGACACTTATGTGTCTGAAAGGAACTCTCCTAGTCTAAGAACAAAATAGATCACATTATCCAACTTCAGCCATTGGACTGGCGTCTAGCTTGCCTTAATTGGTCTGCTTTGCGGAACAGACCCTTAGAATAGGCTAAGAGAAAGTGTGATGGTTATTGAGGAAGTCTCATGATTTATAGGTCCAAAGCACCAGCCCATGACCATGCCCAACCAACGGAATTGTGTATGTGAGACTGTGGTGTAAAATGGCATTAACTACTCACGATGTTTTTCACTTTGTGATTGCCATACCACTATAATTTATTGGACATGTGCCCACTTTGGCATAATATGGCAATTTGGGCTAAACGACCTCATTGGCTCGTATGAGCTGACTTTCCTCAATAAAGTTCACACAGACCGTACCACCACGGCCAATAAACCAGACATTGTTATCAAAGACTTCAAAGCAAGGACATGTCAAATTATTGACATGGCAGTTCCCTGTGATAGTAACATTTCGACTAAAGAATATGATAAACTTCAGAAATATAAAGACCTGGAAATTGAGATCATCAGGATGTGGCATCTAAACGCAACAACGATACCAGTCATCATGGGCTCACTAGGAATGATCCGAAAGGGAACTAGTAGGAATGTCGAGAGAATTCCGGGAAATAGCAAGCTTCGAGAACTGCAGAAGATTACTCTCATTGGTGCTGCACATATACTTAGAAAAACATTATCTATAATATATATCTAAAACATGAAAATTGGTCCAACTGGAGAATAGACTTCTAGAGCCCTCTCACTCTTGGACCCCGGAGGGGACCCGGTGTTTGGACAAGTATACATACAGCCAAATATATGAACAATAATAATAATAATAATGGTGTAATGGAGAAGGAGCTGTACAAACACATAGAGGAAAACAATCTGCTGCCTGATGAACAGAAGGGATGTAGAAGAAGGTCCAGGGGTACAAAAGATCAGCTCTTAATTGATAAAATGGTGATAAGAAATTGTAAGAGGCGATAAATTGGGCTTGGCATGGTCTGGGTTGATTATAAGAAGGCTTATGACATGACACCGCATTCTTGAACCCTTAAATGTTTGGAAATGTTTGGAGCGGCAGGAAATATAATTGCGTTGTTGGAGAAAAGTATGACTAACTGGGGAACAGAGTTAACTGCAAGTGGAAGGACCTTGGGGACTATAAACATGAAGAGAGGTATCTTTCAGGGAGATAGCCTGTCTTCATTGCTGTTCATTGTGGCCCTAATTCCACTAT
>JASJOG010000003.1:4300000-4462500 GCA_030142905.1 Heliopora coerulea | reverse complement strand
AGTTGAGAGTAAGGACAAATAAATGCTAATTTAAAGCACAACAATTAAGACGCATGCGACTGTTATATTGAGGAATATCTGTAAATAGAAAAATCATAGTACGTATTATAACATGAAATATCAAAAAAAGTCTGAAAGAATTTTTTGAATTAAACTAATTGATAGCGTATCTCGATCCACATGATCGATAGAATTCCATTACATAATAGCAGAAGGAAAGAAAGACTTTTCAAATCTTTCAGTCCTTGAAAAACTTGAAGTAAAATTTGTTGCCTGCCTTAATATAAACCTGAGCTTTGTTGTACTGTCTGAGGTAATAAATCTGATAAATTACTAGGAACGAATTTATTAGCGATTTTAAAATATAAAACAAGCTTGTGATGTGACTGCCTTGTTTTCATATCTTCCCGGGCTAGGTACTCTAATGATCTTACTCTTCTGGTACCCTTCATAGGAACTGCGACCACTATAGCTGATTGATATTGCACATGTTCGAGAAGATCACTTTCGCTTTCTGAACATCCGTCTCAAAGGACATCGGTATCTTCCATCACAGGCCCAGTGACAGCTTTATACAATATAGACAATGTCTCCCTACTTATTTTAAATTTCAAACTCTTTTAGAGATTAAGTATTTTTGAGGCTTTCTTCATAAATATAAAAAAATATGTGAATCCAGGAAAGATTGGAAGAAAGTGTAACTCCTAAATGCTTGTGGTGTTACTAATAACATCAGATTCTTCGTTGTTAAAATACAGTGTAGGATTTCTCGGCTTTAGTCACTTTGCAGAGAAGATCATAGATTTGGTTTTATCCGGATTAATAGTTACCAGCAAATCGTACGTCCATGCTTCAATACACTCAGGGTCACTGTTAAGTCCAGCTTCAGTGATATTGGGCTCATCGACTACCTCAAAAAGAGAGGTATTGTCAGCATATAAGAAATAATTGCACTGAAGACCACAAGTAATGTCATTATTGTAAATCAAAAATAGTGAAGGTCCTAAATTGGAATCCTGAGGAACTCCAGCTTCAATTTCCTTCCAGTCAAATGACTGACCATCTATTATAACACGCTTCGTTCCGGTTAAATAACTTTTAAACCATGTAAACAGGGGTGATCCTTAATCCCGAGAGACTCAAGCATGCGAAGAAGTCCTTTATGCCAAACCTTGTCAAAGGCTTTACTAATATCAAGGAAAAGCATACGTACTTCTTTACCTAGCTTTAAAGTTTCATAAATTTTATGACTAGCAAAAACAAGCTGATTTACTGTAGAATCGTCTGGACGAAAACCAGATTGAAAGCGACTCAAGAAATTAATTTCAAAATTGTCCAAAATTGTCCAAAACAAGGATATCAATAATGAAACAGGGCGACAATTCACTTTCAACTGGCGATCGTCCTTCTTAAAAATGGGTATAACATTTGCTAACTTACACATTGACGAAAAAACTCCTTTAGAAAGAGATGTGTTAATAAATGGAGAACCCATTTACTACACGATCAATGTCGCATGCCTTTGAAACATCAACACTGCTCAACAAATCATTAACTTCTCTTTCAGAGGATGAAATAAATTCTCTTTCAGAGGTTGTTGATGAGTTGTTTACCTGGTTGGTTGATTATGCAATAGTTTTTTCCCTTTTCTTATCAGATCATGACATAATCTTTTAATTTTTTGGTGCATAGATTCCTATCCTTATAGATTTGGAAGGAAAGAAGTTTCAGCTTTGGTCTCTAATGAGTACTAAGGGTGATAACTATGTACATATGACAGACAAACCTCCAGAGTTTGATACTTCATTTGTTGTTGATGCAGCGGGTACAGCTAAGGACCCCCCTTCTTCAAGTAAGTTATACTGGAAATGTTTCCAAGATTTCTTTGTCCAGTTTGGCGAAAATATATACGTATGTATGTATCATGTGTGTATTTTTGTATCCATGTATGTGTGCGTGCACGAGTGTGTTGTTGCTGCGGTCGCGGTCGTTGTCGTTGCACATTTTGCTGTTCATCACCAGAAAATATACTGTGATATATATGTTGGAAATGTGGGAGCTTGGAAATATCTTGAATGAATGAAAGATGAACGGTCCTCAGGCTCTTACCTCAGAAAAACGATTTCTGAGCCCCAGACGGGAATCAAATCCGCAACCTTCTGATGACCGGTGAGACGTTATAACCATAGAATTAGTTGAAATCGTTGTTTTGAGGGAAGAGCTTGACAATCGTTCATCTTTAATTTATTCAAGATATCTCCAAGCTCCCACATTTCCAACATATATATCACATTAATTACATTAATAGCATATCGTAGCTGCCGCTCAGATCGCGCAAAGGTCACACATATGTCGAACTTGCTCCTTAGCTCACCATCTGAGTTTTGGTAGCTCAATGGTTTGAGCGTCTCATCGGTCTCATTCATTCAAGAAAATATACTATCATTGAGTAACACAGGATCACAACGGTCAGGAGAGCAATGGCGACCAGCAATAGTTCTGACAATACTAATACAATCGATGAATCGAAAGGAGTAGATAAAGACGGCAAAACGAAAGATCTAAAAACCTTGACCAGCCGACAACTTCAAAAAATATAAGAGAAAGCAAAATTCCGAAAAAGAAAGCCATCTTTTAACTTAAGATTTAAGTTAACGAAAGATGAAACTGTGAGATAGTGATATTTCGATTTTATTGCAAAATCATCTTCAGACTAAGTGAACTAACATAAGCGGACCTAAGGTTTATATATACATGTGAAAGTGATTACATCATTGATGAAGAATTGAGGAAACGCCTACTCTATTTACAATGATTGATTGTGTCAGTAAGTGACAAGTGTTGACGCCTAAGGATGAAATGACAAGATGTCAATGAATAAATTATGTATAAACTAAAAGGAACTAATTAAAGAGTGAGAGTTCTTTGCTGGCTTAAGATATTTAATATGTAGAGCTTCCATAAATAAAAGTTGGTTAGGATTAATAGAATAATTAGAGTAAAGGATCTTATAGTTGTTAAAAATGAGATTGTGCATGGATGAAGTAGCGTCAAATGAAAAAGGAATATCGTTTAGTCTGTCATATTGTTTGCATAGGTCAGCAATGAAATGTGCGTTTTCACATTGAAGAAAGTGTTGTGCAACTGCACTAGTGTTATGTTGAGTGGCATGTTCAGATAGACGTTTTTGTAAGCAACGGTCGGTCTTTCCAATGTAGGATTTTGCGCAGCCAGGGCATGTAATCTGGTAAATGACATTGTTTCGAGACAAATCTGGAATTTTGTCTTTATTAGAAATAAAATATGAGACCTTTTTAGTGTTGTATAAGACAATAAACTTGGCAGGTTGTTTCAAACAGCGACGGATTTTCTTTAAACAGGAATTTAAAAGATTTTCACCATGACTTCCCAAATATGGGATTCGTATCCAAACTTTAGGGATGTTATCATCATCAGTCATGTTTTGAGTGCCAGAACCATCAGCTTTATGTTTGCGTCGAAGCATTTTAAGAAGGAATTTACTAACATTTTTAGGATATCCGTTCCAGGACATGAAAGTTTTGATTTTAGCAATTTGGTCATTAAAGAGTTTCTTCGTGCTACATATTTTAAAAGCGCGATGAAACAGAGATTTAATCCATGCGGTTTTACGCGGAAACGGTTCGAAGCTGGAAAAATGTGTGTATTGGCCGGTGTGTGTTTCTTTGCGATAAACATCAGTACCATCGGCCGAAATTTTGATGTCAAGAAAATGGATGATGCCGTCTGGAAATGTGTCAACTGTAAATTTTAAGTTAGGATCAAATTCATTGAACTTCAATAAAACTTTTGGAATATCGGAAGGTTTTAGCAGAACAAGTGTATCATCAACATATCGTTTATAAAATTTTATGGTTCCGCAACGAATAAGGTCGGTGACAACAACGCGTTCAAATTCTGTTAGTATGATGTTGGCTAACACGGGACCGAGAGAAGATCCCATCGAAACACCGCCAGTCTGCTCATATAATTCATTATTGAAAGAAAAAACGGTTTTATTTCAACAATCAAGAATAAGCATTTTTAAAGAGCGTTTAGTTAACGTGGTGTTAATCTGTTTTTCATTGAAAATACGATCTAAAATAATATTAACTGTTCGAGACAAGGGAACATTGGTGAATAAGGAAACGATATCAAATGAAACGTGTTGGTAGCCTTCTGTGAAAAGATGATCATGAATATTTTTAATGCAGGAAACGGCTTCAAACGAGTCCGAAAGCGAAAATTCATTAATAGTTAGGGGGTTTAAAAGCGAAGAAAGGAATTTGCCGACATTATAGTGTGGTGTATTGGTCGTGTCAATAATAGGCCGAAATTGAGGGAGAAATGAAAATGTCTTGTGTGTTCCCAAATGGTCTTCCCAAAACACACAAGACATTTTCATTTCTCCCTCAATTTCGGCCTATTATTGACACGACCAATACACCACACTATAATGTCGGCAAATTCCTTTCTTCGCTTTTAAACCCCCTAACTATTAATGAATTTTCGCTTTCGGACTCGTTTGAAGCCGTTTCCTGCATTAAAAATATTCATGATCATCTTTTCACAGAAGGCTACCAACACGTTTCATTTGATATCGTTTCCTTATTCACCAATGTTCCCTTGTCTCGAACAGTTAATATTATTTTAGATCGTATTTTCAATGAAAAACAGATTAACACCACGTTAACTAAACGCTCTTTAAAAATGCTTATTCTTGATTGTTGAAATAAAACCGTTTTTTCTTTCAATAATGAATTATATGAGCAGACTGGCGGTGTTTCGATGGGATCTTCTCTCGGTCCCGTGTTAGCCAACATCATACTAACAGAATTTGAACGCGTTGTTGTCACCGACCTTATTCGTTGCGGAACCATAAAATTTTATAAACGATATGTTGATGATACACTTGTTCTGCTAAAACCTTCCGATATTCCAAAAGTTTTATTGAAGTTCAATGAATTTGATCCTAACTTAAAATTTACAGTTGACACATTTCCAGACGGCATCATCCATTTTCTTGACATCAAAATTTCGGCCGATGGTACTGATGTTTATCGCAAAGAAACACACACCGGCCAATACACACATTTTTCCAGCTTCGAACCGTTTCCGCGTAAAACCGCATGGATTAAATCTCTGTTTCATCGCGCTTTTAAAATATGTAGCACGAAGAAACTCTTTAATGACCAAATTGCTAAAATCAAAACTTTCATGTCCTGGAACGGATATCCTAAAAATGTTAGTAAATTCCTTCTTAAAATGCTTCGACGCAAACATAAAGCTGATGGTTCTGGCACTCAAAACATGACTGATGATGATAACATCCCTAAAGTTTGGATACGAATCCCATATTTGGGAAGTCATGGTGAAAATCTTTTAAATTCCTGTTTAAAGAAAATCCGTCGCTGTTTGAAACAACCTGCCAAGTTTATTGTCTTATACAACACTAAAAAGGTCTCATATTTTATTTCTAATAAAGACAAAATTCCAGATTTGTCTCGAAACAATGTCATTTACCAGATTACATGCCCTGGCTGCGCAAAATCCTACATTGGAAAGACCGACCGTTGCTTACAAAAACGTCTATCTGAACATGCCACTCAACATAACACTAGTGCAGTTGCACAACACTTTCTTCAATGTGAAAACGCACATTTCATTGCTGACCTATGCAAACAATATGACAGACTAAACGATATTCCTTTTTCATTTGACGCTACTTCATCCATGCACAATCTCATTTTTAACAACTATAAGATCCTTTACTCTAATTATTCTATTAATCCTAACCAACTTTTATTTATGGAAGCTCTACATATTAAATATCTTAAGCCAGCAAAGAACTCTCACTCTTTAATTAGTTCCTTTTAGTTTATACATAATTTATTCATTGACATCTTGTCATTTCATCCTTAGGCGTCAACACTTGTCACTTACTGACACAATCAATCATTGTAAATAGAGTAGGCGTTTCCTCAATTCTTCATCAATGATGTAATCACTTTCACATGTATATATAAACCTTAGGTCCGCTTATGTTAGTTCACTTAGTCTGAAGATGATTTTGCAATAAAATCGAAATATCACTATCTCACAGTTTCATCTTTCGTTAACTTAAATCTTAAGTTAAAAGATGGCTTTCTTTTTCGGAATTTTGCTTTCTCTTATATTTTTTGAAAGACCTAATCATTACTGAAAAAGGCAAGCTCAAATGGCGAGGCGATTTTATCACACTTCAACTATTCCTCGATGAAGTTTCAAATATTAAAGGTAAACGGTTTATTTATTTATGTATTTAAACATCTTTAGACACGGTAACCTGATCATCCAACAAGGGGTTGCTTTTCATAGGGCCGTGTAGTAAAATACGTAATAATTAAGAGAATATATTTACAATTAAAATGGAATATCTACAGTTAAAACACTATGTACAAGAATAAAAATGGTAAAAGTTAGAGATCTTGACTATTAAAATAAGATGTGTAATTAATTGTTTTAAGAGAAAGAGTTCCAGATCATGGCACCTCGATACCCAAGAGTTCTTTTCATGGCATTTGTGTTCGGTTTGGGTAAATACAATTTAGTGTTATTACTTCTCAAATCATAACAGTCCCGATTTAACACATGAAATAAGTGGCTTAATTGGGAGTTTCCACTCATGCGCTTGTTAATTAGTGACAACAACTGTTCATCCCTTCTTCATTGAAGCGTATTCCATCCCAATTTCTTCAAGGTGTTAGTTGCTGATGAGTAACTGTCTCCCGTGATTACACGAGCTGCTTTGTTCTGAAGTTTTTGCAACCGTGTTTTTAGGTCGTTGGCACAGTTGTCCCATACTAGGGAACAATAATCCAAATGAGGTAGCACTAAAGTCTTATATAACCTTTCCAAACATTCTTTACTAATTACATCCTTTACTCTCCGTAAAACACCTATTCCTTTGGAGACTTTTTTGCAAACATGTTCAATATGCGTTTTCCATGATATATTCTCATCAATGAATACACCTAGTGTTTTGGTGTTGCCTACACGATTGATAACTTGATTGTTAATGGAAACGCGAGGGTTGGTTTCAATGTGTGATATTTCTTTGCTTAGATCCAATAATCATATATTCGGTCTTGCTAACATTCAATGATAATCTGTTTGCTAGCAGCCAGGAATGCACGTTATTTATTTCTCTATTTAATTTCTCTTCAATTTCTTGAGAGGAGGTGCCAGTTACAGTAAAATTAGTATCATCAGCAAATAAACTTGGGGTGGAATTGCTTAGGCAGTTAGGTAGATCATTTATATAAATTAGAAATAACAAAGGACCGAGATTTGACCCTTGTGGAACTCCAGTTTTTACATTCTCCATAGAAGACAGGGTTTTACCGACCTTACAAACTTGACCACGATTACTCAGATACGAGATGAACCATTGTAATGCGACACCTCTAACTCCATATAACTCCAATTTTTTTATTAGTATATTGTGGTCTACGGTGTTAAATGCCTTTTTTAAATCAAGAAACATAACACCATTTATAAGATCACTATCAATATTAACCAACCAAGTATCGCTTGTATTCAGTAAAGATGTGGCAGTGGAGTGGCCTCTACGAAATCCAGACTGGCAACGTGTAAGAACATTAGTTTGTGTTAGATATGTGTCGAGTTGCTCATACACCAGCTTCTCAAATAATTTAGAAATGACTGACAAAACAGATATCGGTCGATAGTTGCTACAATCTTCTTTATCTCCAGATTTAAAGATTGGTGAGATTCGGGCCTGTTTCCAATCATCAGGAAAGATACCCCGACATAGAGATAGATTGAAAATATTGGTTAAGTAAGGAACTATAACGACCGAAGAATCTTTCAACAATCTTGCAGGTATTTTATCGAGACCTGCAGCCTTACTTGGTTTCATTTCATTAATAACTTTTGAGACAAGATTTTCAGTGACAGTTGAAAATTTAAACTCGTTCTGGACTGGTATCATATTGTCAGAAAATTCTCTATCAGTTTCATCTAGATTAGAAGAAAGATTCTCACCTATGTTACTAAAATATGAGTTTAAAGTTTCCGCAATTTGATCCTCCTGTGTAAGTGTGGTATTGTCGACTGTGATTGAAGGTATTAAGGTAGTTTTTGAGCAGCGACCACGACGCCCAAGAATCATGTTAATGTTCTTCCACATTTCCTTTGGATTATTTCTGTTTCGGTCAATAGTTTGCAAACAGAATTCCTTTTTTGCAGATCTAATTAAGTTATTGACACGATTTCTTTGTTTCTTATATGTTGTATATTGGTTGTCGCATTTAGAGGCAATAGCCCTCCTTTTTAAATAGTCACGATGGTTCATCTCCCATTTTATATTTGAAGTCATCCACGGAGCATATTCGCTTCTCACCTTGCGGATTTTTAAAGGAGCGTGCATCTCGGAGATCAAAGTAAAGATGCACTTAAAAATATCCCATAATTTATTAGCATCGTCCGATTGCCAGTCATATTTGTTCAGAGCATCAAAAAGATCTCTTCTAAACAGATCTTCTCGGTAGTTTTTAAAATTTCTGCTTTCGATCAGCTTTGGATCTGTCTTCGGGACCGCAATTTTAAAACATCCAAAGACGAGACTATGATCACTGATCCCAATATTTAACACTCCAGAAGTTAATAATTTTTCTGGCCTGTTTGTTGCCAGGATATCAATTAAAGACTCAGAGTGATTTGTTACTCTTGTAGGATCAGTGATCATTTGCTCAAGTTGATAAAATTTAAAATTTCGATTAATCTGTTTGTATGAGCATGACTAGCATTTGATAATAAATCACAATTTAAATCTCCGGTGAGAATTATGTCTTTGTTTTCATTATCTAAATCATTTAGAAAACCTTCAAGGTTGTTCATAAATTCGGAGCCAGAATTCGGGGGTCGGTAAATTGAGACAATTTGTACAGGTTTTGATTTTGGTTTTACAATTTCAATACATACAGCTTCAAGCTCATCCGACACCAAACGCATTTTGTTAACTACATTAAACACATTTCTTACGTAAAGGGCTACACCACCCCCATTTCTTGATCTGTCTTTCCTAAATAATTGATATCCAGGAACATTGATCTCATCTTCATCTATTTTATAATCTAGTCTGGTTTCATTTATGCTAAATACGTCGACTGGATTATCAGTGATAAAAAATTTAAATTCGTCGAAATGTTTAGGCAAGGAGGCGATATTAAGATGAGCAAGTTTAAATCCCCTTAAGTTATTTAATGTACTCTTAGTCACCGAGCTACTATCTGAATAATTATTAGTGGACTCCCTGTCATGATTTATAAACTGGGTGTTCATAGTTGTGGGTGAGGTGCCATGAATTAATTTGAACTCTTCCATCAGATTGTTATTTATTCTACTAATCTTACCTTTAATGTCACTATTCAAGTTATTACTAGAACTGAATTTGCAGATAGTCTCATAAGAAGAGTTCACTACCATATCTTCTTCAGCTAATTCATCGTTGTTACATGGTGTACGTACTCGAGATATCTTCTCCAGCTCTTGGCTTGCTCTCGTTGTATATCTAGAGTTTGAAGCGGGGCGTGGCTTGTATGTCTCTTGAAGAAAAAATTTTGCTCGCCACCATAAGGATGGTGGGTGTTAGTACCTTGACGTACTGATCTCAGATAGGAACAAAAATTTTTACCAAGGGCTTTGTCTCTAGTTCTGTTCAGGTGTAGTATATAATTCTTTATTGCCCCCTTATAAGAGGAGTAAATAAATTGATTACAAAGTTCAAAGAGAAGAATTTAAATTATTTACAATAGCAAAGTATTAATTAAAAAAATATACTCTAATATATGAAATGTATTTCGCCGTCCTCAAAAAGAATTTGTCTTTCTCATTATCACATAAATTACTCAAATTTTTTAAACCTCTCATATCCCCAAAAATTGCTTCGATGAACTCGTCATCGTCCAATAGATGCAGTTCCACTGAGATATTAAGTGGTAAGGTATCCATTACCCAATCCCACAAAATATTTCTTTCAACCTCAGACTCTCTACAATACAACAAGGCATGTTTTAATGGTTTGCTGCAAGCCATGTGACATCTTTCACATTCTACATTGATATTTTCAAAATCCTTAATTCGTTTACCCCCCATGGTATATGAACCACATAAAATGCGTAAAACATCAGTTATTTCTCCCAGATAATCCGGATACTTCCTTGCCACGTGCCACCAAAAAATTGTTTCCAATTTCTCATGAACCATTGCGTAAATTTTCAGCTGGGGGTTACTCATAACCTTTTCTCTCCATTCATTTTCATGAACCTCCTTTATCGCTAACTTCACTATGCTCTTCCACCTTGATTTACTGGGAAACACTTATCATAATACTCCTCAACAAAATGCCGAATATTATAGCGTCTTAAAACTGCCATTATATCAGGAATAAATCCTGCCATTTTTTTGTCAAAGTTCCATTTCCATCGTATAAATCTTCTTTTAAATATTCTCTTATGCGCCCTACCATCCGATGACCTAATTATTCTACCCAATAAATACAACTTTAGTTTATCAATTTCTGCCTTGATATTCCATATTCCAAGCAGTCCCCTACATGCTGTTCCTAATGTTCCTGGTAAAAATCCTTGAATTATTCTGATAATTTGGTTTTGTACTTTTTCCAGTTGTTTTGTTAACATTGCATTTAATCTCCATAACTCACAACCATATAATAACTTTTCCATACCAATTGTTCTCCAAAGTTTCAGTGATATAAGAGGATTAATTCCTAAATGACGACCCCCAGCTCTTATGATACCATAACAAGAATCCCACGCTTTGGTTGCTGCTCGTTTGATAACATGCATACACGTTCCCTCCAAGCACCAAACCTTTCCAAGATTTTCCCATATCTCTTTTTCTTCCAGCTGGAACAACCCTAAATTCCAACTTCTTCTTCCAGCATTTATTCTATGATCATCTTTCTTTTCTCCATGTACCATTACCACCGTTTTCTTCAAACTAAATACCATTCTCCATTTTTTTCGATATGTGTTTAATACTTCCAACATCCTAACCAGTCCATTTTTCATTCTCGAAATCATTGTAAGGTCATCCGCAAACATAGGCGATCCAAAATATATGTTACTAATTATAACTCCACTTTTGGTTGACTCTAACAATTCAATAAGATCGTTAACATACACAAGGTATAACCACGGTGATAAAACACCCCCCTGTCTAGTTCCTTGAAAAATTTTGTACTCTCTTGATTTCCATCCTGCAATTAAAACATACTCTCTCATATCTTCATACCAACTGCTTATAATTCTCCACACCTTACCCGTCACCCCAACATTATAAAGTTTGTAGAGCATGCCATCAATCCACACAGTATCGAAAGCCTTTTTAACATCCACGTAACAAACATACGCTTTGTCACCATCTTCACCACACTGGTAAAAACTTCATCAATGATAAATGCCGTAGTTAGTGCATCCTGCTCCGACCAATATGCACCTTGTAATTTATGGAGACTTTTATGATACTTGCACTTTATTCGACCCAATACTAATCGCTCAAGTATCTTATCCAGCACTGGAAGAAGATTGATTCCACGGGAGTCATCAAAGGTCATCTTCACCTTCCTACCCTTTGGAATGGGCACTTTTACGGCAAGTTTAAATGCTCGAAGAATATATTCCTTCTCAATTATATTTCTATATAAATACACCAGACTTTCAAGTAATTTACTACCCCCGTTTTTTATATGCTCGTAAGTAATTCCATCAAAGCCAGACGCTTTACCATTAGGAAGCGATTGTACAACTTTGGATACTTCTTCCACGGTAATTGGTGTATCGAAAATTTCATCAATGTCCAATAACGAATTGCATTTCAACTCTTTAACTGCATGTCCAATATCCTGATAAAACTTCTCATCAAAGTCTGTATTTTGCATCGGTGAGAATAGTTCTTCATAAGAATCTGCCCAAAACTCAGCCTGCTTTTGCTCATCCTCTATAAACTGTTCACCAATCTGTAAATATGTTGCTCGTGCTTGTCTTCTCCCCATTCTCCTGTTAATATATCTCCAAAACTTGAACTGATCTACCTCTTCCATACCAGCTATTTCTTCAAATTCTCTTTTTTCATACCTTTCCCTTGTTCTTCGCAGTTCTCTACGAAATACTTTCTTGGCCTCCTTATACTTTCGGTAGTATTCGTTTTCATTTTCTCTAGACTTTCCATTCAAAGTCCACTCTACCCAGGCAACTTTTGATAATTTCTTTAACTTATTAAGCTCTTTACTCCAAAATGGTTTAATATATTGTCGATAATTTATCTTAGGAAGATTTCCGGACGCTTCTTTTATTGATATAGTTAATTTATCTACCATCATGTCAATATCCGATTTCTTTCTAATTTTAAACTCTTGCATAGATTCCAATGTTTCCGTTAAGGCGCACGAATACTCCGCCAATTGATTGACAGTGCATTTTTTCCAAGCAATGCTACAAACTACTTGATTTCTTTGATTGCTACTCCGACCATCAGAATTTGCGTTGAGAATAATTTCTGCCTTAACTGGTAAATGATACGCTGTATTTTCCGGATGCTCATCTATCACCTTAACATTTTTAACATCTTGTAACAATATGCTGTCAACGAAAATATAATCCACAACACTACACCCTGATGAAGACACATAAGTATACCTTGGTCCTTCACACTCATATTCTATATTTACTGCTGACATTTGAAGTTGATCAAACACATCTTTAGTCATCCTTCCACGAACGTTCTCTTTTTGCCCCGATCTTTTGTCATGCATATGTGCATTAAAATCCCCAAGAATAATCAATGTTTCTCCTATACTTTGTCTTTTAAGACAAAATAGTTCCAAATCTTCCAATGCTTCCTTGAATTCCCCAGAACTGTAATTTGTCGAAGGTAAATAGACGCAGCAAATCACCAGGCTTAAAGACTGATTCTGCTTGCTCTTAATTTTAACTGCAATAATTCGATCAGACTGTGTAAATAATTTTTGTCCAAAATAATTTCTATCCCTCCATAATATTGCCACCCCTCCTTGACCTCTTTTCCATCTATAATTCAAATCATTTTGTGAACTTGTTGAACAATGGCATTTAAAGTTGCCATCCAGAGTCTCCAGAAAGGACAGCTCATCCTGATACAACCAATGTTCTGTTACAGCCAGAACATCACAAGTTTTCAATAAAACTTTGGCATAACTGAAATTTCCATAAATACCCCCACAATTCCAAGTTGTTATATTTAACATCATCTGGCCTTATTTCTTTGCTCTGTTTTCTTTCCATCCTTCCTTTCTTTCCACGCTACTTCTGACAACCATACTCTGGCATAAACATTATTTGGCCAGAATTCATTCCTGCATACTTGTTCAAAATCTTCTGTATTAACATTAACTCTCACTGCTATTGTTCCTCTTCTCTGACTTTTAAGGAGTCGCACGAACGTTGGGTTTACTTTTTTGTCCACCATATATTGCTTAACTTTCTCCACATTTACACCTTCTTTAACACCACCAAGATAAATTCTTTTAACACTCTTTCTACTTACTCCAACAAATTCTCCATTTATGCTGTCGACAGTATTGTCAATTATCTGCTCCAATACCTCAGTTCTATCCTTTTTCTTTACACTATCTTCTTCATTATGGAGACTCGACGCTTCAGTCACACTTTTTCCTGTAGCCGTCCCAATCACATTACCATAAACTGTAGTCTTATTATTAATACTTTTTTCACATATTTGCATATCGCGTAATGTAAATTCGTCTCCTCCATTAGTTCCCTTTCGCTGCGTTCTCCCTTGAGACTACAATTGTTTTTCTTCCCCATTTGTATGAACTGCATCATCGCCAGTTATCTTATCCGATATCTCAGTTCTATTCTTTTCTATACCGCTATCTTCTTTATTACGGAAACCCACCTCTTCCATCACACCTTCTCCGACCGATTTCTCAATCATATTACCATAAGATGTAATTTGATCTTCAACACTTTTTTCACATATTTGCATATCTCCTAATGCAAATTCGTTCCCTCCATTAGTTTTCCTCTGCGGCGTTCTCCCTTGGGGTTTCAATTCTTTTTCCTTTTGTTTTGCTCTTTCTTTAGAATTTAACTCTTTGTTCTTATAACGTTCAACTTCTTTTCGTAAACAAGTTATCTGCTCAAGTAACCTTGAGTTATTTCCCTTCAAAAAGTTAATTTCGGTGTTATGATCCTCACATTGCCCCTTTAACAGTCTATATTCCATTTGGCATCGACTTTTTGTTGCTGAAAGTTCCGATTCTAAACCTGCAATTCTTAACTCCTTCCCCTGTAAGTTAGCTTTAAACAGAATCATTTTGAGGGGCCGATTTCGGAAAGATGTCCTTCAATTCAGTTGTCACTTCCCTTGAGCAACAATATTTCACCAAGGCCACTATGTCGCTAGCCAGCTCTTCGTTCGCTGTTCGCCCTCCAGAACGAGTAATTCTCCTCAGTGGTTTTTCTTTCGGAAATTCTACGAAGGTATTTCTGCAATACACCACAATCCTCTCCCTCAAGGTAATTAGCTTAGACGAACTATCTTTCGATAGCTTTGCTTTAACTTCCTCCATAGATGTCGCTGCAATATCCGTCTGGATATCTTCAATCGCCTCCAAAGCCTCATTCTGCATACTTCTCACATTTATAGAACCATCTTTCGTAGCTAATATCTCATTTGCGCTTTCGGATTCTTGCTCCATTACATTCATCACTGATTCTGTCAAAATACGTCCATTACTTCTCGTTTCAACGGAGCCACAATTATCCTGACTGTCCGCCATGACAGTCACTCAGATATGTTTAATCATCGAGTCGCCGACCAGTAGAACTCTCCTTTCGTTTGTACTTGGTTGCTCACGCTGTCGAGACAGTTCGATATTTTGTTTCTTATTCGTTTTTGTAGTTTTTTTATGCTTAAGCTGATGTGCTGCTCTATAGCTGGCAATCTGACTTTTGAACGTATATTGTGAGCTGGTGCATTCGTCATGTACTCCTTGGTCAAAAGCTTGTCATACACGGGGCACTTCATATGGTAGAGAATCATAACGGTTTATATGAATCGGTATTCCATAATTTTGGGTTTCGTTGACTAATAACGTTGCGGAAGGACGTGTTTGCTTTGGTTCTATCCAAAGTGCATCAGCTCGCCTAAGTCTTTGTCGATGCTTTTCTCTATATTCATCTAACTGATCTGCAACTGAGTTTGGAACGGATGTGCTAATACTAGGATTGAGGTTCTCCTCACGGTGGAGTGACTTGGAGATAATTCTTTCATTAATGGTGACATCTTTTGTAGGATTTGGGTTATTATATCGCCAATTCTTTTCCCTTGGGTTTTCCTTATCTTCAGCATTTGAATATTCAAATGATGATGAAATTAACATGACATACTGTTGATGAATTTCAAGGGATTCCTTCTTCATCTGGTCAATTTCTTGGCGTATTTTTTTAAGGCCGTTTTCAATATTCTGAATACAATTAGTGTTATGCCTAATCTCCTCAGCAATAGTCACATCCAGTTTAGTACCTTCGACATCGACCAATAGTTCATTACATCTGCACGAGCAAGAGAGATTCTCATTATGGTTCACCGTTTCAGTCAAGGCATGTTCACCTTCAAAGACACTTTCGCAGACCAACGAACACAGTTTAAGCTTTAGTCTGTTGATCTCCTTACCCTCAATTGTCAATGCTTTTTTACTCTTTCGCCAAGAGATAGTCGTGAACCCATTGGCATATGTAAAAACTTTCTTGTCTCCTCCAGGGGAACTCCACTCACCATCCAATTTCAAGTT
Organism: Heliopora coerulea; assembly: GCA_030142905.1. Lineage (NCBI taxonomy): Eukaryota > Metazoa > Cnidaria > Anthozoa > Scleralcyonacea > Helioporidae > Heliopora > Heliopora coerulea. The sequence goes on along the minus strand of JASJOG010000003.1, from coordinate 4,446,602 downwards.
CGTATTTGCAAACTCCTTCAGTGACTCAAAGTCTCCCACCCAAGACAATGTCAACTCTGGCGTCCTCATCTTCACACACAGATTCTCCAAATGCTTCTCCACACTATAGCAATACGAGTCTGATTAGCAGTACGAGTCAATGGCAAGCGGGGTGAAGACATTAAAGACCGACACAACAACGATACGCTGGTACAGCCAAAATGAGAGCCTAACTATCGGCGGGACAGATGCAGAGAAAGTCAAACGTTCCCTGGAATTGAGAGCAGCGACAGTTTATTCAACTGAAACTCCAGAAATTGATTCCATTACAAAGCCAAAACATTTTGAAAGCAATGAAAGCGAAGCTTTGGAGTCGAATACTAATGAGGGGGAATTGTTGAAGGATTAAAGATCGAGCTTGCGGAATTTAAACATCAACTTGACACCTACAGATTTGAAACTAATAAAACAATTCAAAACCTAAAAGACAAACCAGTTAGGGGATTATGTGACGAGAAAGAAAATGAAAATAATAAACTACGCGAAGAGAACTATAAATTAAAGCGAGAGAACAAAGATTTAAATCAACGCATTGACAACCTCGAAAACATATAGTATATAAAAACATATAGTATAGTAAAACATATAGTATAGTATAAGTATAGACATAAATATAAGAATACGAAGGGATCTCAACCGCAGAGCAATCAACTAACAAAGGACATTATTATGTCCAACCGATACTCACCCCTAGGGATCGATGAACCGCAAAGCACAATCGACGTTTCATCCGATAATTGTTCAGACGACAAAAAGAGTAACAGAGAAGTAGCTCCAGCCAAGAAACCTCAAGAAGATGAAAAGAGCAACAGAGAAGTAGCCCCAGCCAAGAAGCCGCAAGATTTGACCACAAGAAAAGATGGCCCCAGCCAAGAAGCCCCAAGATTAAACCACAAGATAAGGCTCTCTGAGAAACCAATGTCACCTAAGCCAAGTCGACAACACTCTACCGGAAATACAATAGCAATTCTGGGTGACTCTATGATAAAAGATGATCAAACCGGCTAGATTACAGCGTTCGACTAATAAGAAGACCATAGTCAAAACTTTCCCGGGGGCAACAGTCGTGGACATGAACCACTACCTAAAGCCTACTCTTGAGAAGAACCCTGAGCTGATTGTGCTCCACGTTGGAACGAACGACATCCCTAAGAAAAATCCGTCGGATATAGTCAAGGAAATAAAATCTCTGGGCCAAGGTATAGTAGAAAATGGTTTAACTAAAATTGCAATATCCGAAATTATTCAAAGAGAAGACAAAGCATTGAACATTAAGGTAAAAGAGACGAATGTCCTATTAAATAAACTTTGCAGTAAATATAAGTGGCCAATTATCCATCACACAAACATTAATACCTCGAATCTTAATCAATCTGGTTTACATTTAAACCTTACGGGCACGAAATTGTTAGCTATGAATTATATCGATTTCCTAAAAGATTGACTAGGAAACTATTCAATAGGTACATCTACATCTACAGATATAACCCCCAGCGCAGCACTACTGAATAGCCATGTGAACGTTTCTCCAAATCTCAAAGGTTTTACTATTGGACAGTTAAATATCGCAAGCTTAACTGAGCATATTGAAGAACTTAGAATATTCATAAACAAAACACCCTTCGATGTATTGTGCATCAATGAAACAAAACTTGACCAAACAATAAAAAATTCGGAAGTTGAAATATATGGCTATGACCAAATTAGACATGATAGAAACAGACATGGAGGGGGAATAGCTATCTATATACGTAATGTTATACCGTATTCTGAAAGAAATTCTCTAATCCCAGATAATGTCGAGGCAATTTGTCTGGAAATAAAAAAGCCTAATACTAAACCGATACTAACCTCAACATGGTATAGACCACCAAACTCCAATACAGAATTGCTAGATAGGTTCGAATTGTTTCTCCAAAACATTGATAATGAAAACAAAGAAACTATCATAACAGGAGACTTTTATTTAGATTTATTACCTAAGGAAAACAAAGGTAGCAGCACTAGACGGTTTCTTGAATTACTAACTACATACCAACTACAACAGATAATAGATAAACCATCAAGAGTAACAGAATTAACTAAAACATTACTGGACTTGATAGTTTGTAAAACTAGTGATTCAAAGACCATAGCTTCGGGCGTTATTGATCTTGGCATAAGGGATCATAACCTCGTATATATTAGCAGGAAGGTCGGAATCCCAAGAGGAAAACCTAGAATCATTGAAACAAGACAATTTAATAAACTCAAGGTGGATAAATTCCAAAATGATTTAAGACAAGCATTCATGCATTTCAAGGATAACACTGACCCCAACATAGCATTACATGATTGGAATACAATATTTCTGCAAATAGCAGATATTAACGCACCACCGCGATCAAAAAGGGTAAAGAGCGATCGATAACCATGGATAACGGACGAGATTAAAAAATTGAGTTTTCACAGAGATTATCTTAAAAAGAAAGTGGTAACACTTAATTCCCCTGCTTTCTATAATTCGTACAAAAAATGTAAAAATCAAGTTACAGAGCGAATTAAAAATGCAAAAACTCAGTATTTCAAAACAAACCTGGAAAAGAGTAAAAATAGCAAAGAAAGCTGGGAATTTATCAATAAATTACTCAACAAAAATCAGAAAATAACTACTATCAATAACTTAAAAGCTGGAATCGAAAACATCACAGGCGAGGAAAACATATCAAACGCGTTTAACAGTGTCTTTGTTGAAATAGGACCAAAACTAGCAGCAAACATTCCTGCATCAGATACAGATCCAATAGAATACGTCCGGCCTTGTCACACGGAATTTAATTATACAACAATCACAAAAACAGTTCTAGCCACTACAATTAACCAAATTCACCCGAACAAAGCGCCTGATCTAGACAAAGTTTCGAACAAACTTATCAAAGCAGCTGGAAATGCTATATACGACTCGTTATTGCACATATTCAATCTAATACTAGATGCTGGCATTTTTCCGGAGGATCTCAAGCTTACGAGAGTAACCCCAATTCATAAAGAAGGAGATAAGTCTGAATTTGGAAACTATAGACCTATATCCGTAATTCCAGCGCTAGCCAAAATACTAGAAAAACTCATTTGTGAGCAAATTAACTTGCATATTAATAACAAGAATATAATTTGTGAGCAACAATCCGGCTTTCGCCCAGGTCATTCCACTGAAACGGCACTTCTGTATTGTACCAATCAATGGCTGTTAAATATGGATGAAGGACTAATTAACGGGGTCCTTTTCCTAGATTTTAAAAAAGCGTTCGACACAGTTGACCACTGTATTCTCCTGCAAAAATTGGAAAAATATGGAATAAAAGGGACAGCCCATAAACTTATTAAATCGTATTTGAGCAACAGAAAACAAGTCTGCGTACTTAATAATACTAAATCAGAACAAAAAACAGTCCAATGTGGAATACAGCAACGTTCCAATTTAGGACCATTGCTATTTTCCATATACATAAACGATTTACGAAATTGCCTTAAACATACTCAAGCTTCTATGTTTTCTGACGACACGAACTTGACATATACAGGATCTACTGCACACGAAATTGAAAATAAACTAAACTCAGACTTATGTAATGTGAATAGATGGCTCAAGGCGAATAAACTAACGTTGAACAACAAAAAAACCAAATTTATGCTGATAGCCTCAAAAAGAAAATTAAATCAAATTTCTAACAACTTACAAATATTAGTAAACAATTCATTTATTCAGCAAGTTAAACAAAAGGAGGTTCTAGGTGTTATAATCGATCAGGAATTAAAGTGGAAAGAACACATTGATGCACATTGCAAGAAGCTTTCAAGTGCTATAGCTCTCTTGAGAAGAGCAAAGGCATTTGTTTCTCAAAATGAATTAATTCGTATGTACAACTCTTTAGTAGTTCCGTACTTCACATACTGCTCAAACGTCTGGTGACGGAAATAATCGTACAAACCTTGAAAAATTTACAAAATGCAAAAAAGGGCAGCTCGTGTTATAACTAGCTCTAATTACGAAATAAGGTCCAAGAGTATCTTTAAAAGTTTAAAATGGATTCCAATAGAGTTTACCCTTCAAAAAAGGGAGATTTTAATGACACTCAAGGCTATTCTTCGTGTTGCACCGAAGTACATTAATAATATGTTTAATTACTGTAATAATAGTACATATCAAATGCGGAGCAACAGGCGCAAGCTCACATTAAACAAGCCCAGTAGAAACTTTATGAAAAAAAGTTTCTCGTACCGGGGCGCTGTCGCCTGGAATAATTTGCCAGACGAATTAATTGATAACTATGAGCAATTTTCAATTTGTCATTTTAAAACTTTACTTGACAAATGTTTTTATGAATTGAATGACATCAATTGAAAAAATTCTAAATAACGAAAGCGAAGATTTATTCTTCAATCCTTTAATTGAAGTGTATGTATTTACATCATACATCCTATATATTTAGATTAGTTTTCTTTTTTAGTTTTTATTAAGTAATGTAAATAGTTTAAGAAACGGCCCCTTGAAAAGCGGCTTTAGTTGAAGGGCTACCGTTGTGAAATAACTAATTAATAATAATAATAATAATAATAATAATAACGCCAATCTCAAACTCATTAACTCTTTTAAGGCGGGAGCTCTCCCCTTGACGAGTAAAATCGCCTGGCGTCAGCCAGAGTAAAATAGTGCAAGTCTTATGCCGCCGGGAAGGAGTTAAACAGCAGTTTGAAGCACTTGTGTTACTTACAGCGAGCCAACATCGAAACTAACCTCGGACAGACTGTGTGACCGTCCCATGTTAAGGATTAAACTTGATTTGCACTGGGCTGAATTTTCCGCGCGAGCAAATTGTTTTTCCTTGTTTTTTGTCAAATTAAATTCATTTGACAGCTCAAGACAAAAAGAAAATTTTGTCCTTGAGTAAAATTCCGCCTAATGGAAATCAAGCCTAAGGAAGCAGTGGCGTAACTGGTGTTTTTTTGTGGATGGGCGAAAACCTAATTTTCCTGACATACATGAGAACATTATGTTTAAGATTGATTATCCTTGGAATTATCTATTGTCCTCATCCTCTACGATGTTATATGTACTATTTCATAAACAAAGGCGAGTATTTTACCAGGGGTTACAAACACGAGAGAACAATAAAAATCACGAGGCAGTAGACCGAGTGAGATTTTCATTATTCTTTCTCGCTTGCAAAACACGAGAGCAAAATGAAAATCACGAGGCCGCAGGCTTCGTGATATTTATTGTTCTCGTGTGTTTTACAAACGCTAGAGATCAATGAAAATGACGAGGAGATAGGCTGAGTGCTTTTCATTGTTCTCGAATATTTGTAAACCCTGGTAATAGACGAGACACGCATTTATGAAATAGCCTCTCAATTTTTTATTTTTTAACTTATAGTTAAGAAATGTGGTAATGAACGGTTCTTTGTTTGGGCCGTTAATTATCTAATTTCTTAATTATGAATTTGCATTATCTATTCGTATTATGATTTCATAACGATTGAAGGGGCTGATCAAGTTACACTCCCAAAGTTCTCTCGATTGCAGCGTGTCTGATATCCCAAAAGTGAGACCTATCACTAGCGCATTGTAAACAAATCAACACGGTCAACGTATTGCTTCATTGAATTATTGGGGAATTAGAGGAATAATACAGAGGGAATTACTTTGGTGAAATCAGGGTTGGTTTACTATAATGACAGTACAGTAAAGCTTGCTTTTAAGCTCGCTTGTTCTTTACATGGAAATATCGTTGAAATCAGCTTTATAATAGAAATTAAGGCCCAGCAGAGAATGCGTTTAACAGCCATAAGATGAAGTGTTTTAAAACGTGTTTAATTCTAACGTTTCGTTACGTCTCGTAACATCATCAGAGTGTGGAAAATATTTATGACAAGCGGTATATATGACATGCAAATGAGATAAGCAATAAAATTACAAATGATGTAAGAGTAAATTGCCTTTAAAATTACAAATGGTTTAAAATTAATATAACCGTAATTAGTAATTCAAAACAAGGAAAGTGAGTAGGAAGCTATGGTAGCGTTAAGGATGGGTTTGAGTTTATTAATGAGGAGGCTTTCTCTCAGGAGGAGTTCGAAACTAGTTGAAGAGGAGGTTAAAATCTCGAGTTACAGGATGACCAGTGTCGCGACGGTGATGAGAAATGGCGGAAAGTGAGAGTCTGCCCAATTTCTTATCAGTCAAAGCCGATATTCCCACGTGGTCCGAGATGCGCGTGTGTAAATGTCGGCATGTCTGGCCAACATAAAATGCGTCACAGCATTGATACTTAAATAAATAAACGACATGCAATCTCAGACCAAATGGAACTCGGTCTTTGAATGGAAAGAAGCTGGATAGACGGAAAGTAGGGCGAAAATTTTAATTTAATTTTAAACCATTTGTAATTTTAAACAGTAATTTGCTCATACGTCATTTGTAATTTTATAGCTTATCTCATTTCCATGCAATATATACCGCTTGGCATAAAAATTTCCCACACTCTGACGATGTTGCGAGACGCAACGAAGCGTTAGAATTAAACATGTTTTAAAACACTTGAACTTATGGCTGTTATACGTATTCTCTGTTGGGGCTTAATTTTTATTATGAAGCTACGTTTTCCGCCTGGTTTACCACTAGCCAATGTTTTGAAGAAACGATATAATAATGGATCACTTGCTGCCTTCAGAAAATTCCAATGCACCGAACTTAAGCTTGGAAAGGCAAAGTTAGATCTCCAGTTTCTAACTAACTGTAAAAAAAAAATTCCGTAATTCCAAAGTTTTTGGATTTTAAAGTTGCCAATCGCCAACTAAGAAATTCTCCAGTCTACCGCTATTGTCAGAAGAAACTTCTCGACGAAGAGAATACTCAGAAACGATCCAGAATCCGTGTCCTAATGTCTGAATCGACTACGAATCTGGCAAACTTAGCCAAGCTTGTTTCCTAGCTACCTCGACTTCAACCACCTCCAATCAGTTTATGACCGCGAAAACTCGAACACTTTGTATCAACACGAAAAGATTCAAGAAAAGAAGCTTTTCCGCCTCCGCTCAGACTTGACTAAATCTTATTGTGTTAACTTCGATGACGTTATATTTAACCTCTCTGACCGATCTCTTACTCCCGACAAAAAGAACATACTTGCTCGAGGAGTTGACTTCTCCCTTCCACCCAGAAAGTTAAACTTCTGCGACTTCATTATACCGTTTGAACTTTTACGCTGAAAACTGAAACAAGAAACCATTTACTCGAAGTCTGGTATCAATAAAGATTTTCTCAAAAATCAAAACCAAGTTAAAACACATCGCGCTCACTGGCTTTCGAAGTTACTCTCCGCCCAACTCTATTATCTCCGCTGAAGAACTTAACATTTTAAATACTTTGCGAAAGGATAAAAACATATTTATTCTGAAACAAGACAAAGGTAATGGAATTGTGATCATCAACGGATCCAATTGCTATGATTAAATGAACGACATCTTGAACGACACTGCAAAATTCCATGGGCTGCAGACTGATCCGATAGAGACCACAATCCGCCAAGAAAACCGACGTAAAAACTACCTCCGAGAATTGAAGAACGAGGACATTATTTCCCAACAACTTTATCATGAATTATCACCTATTAGTTGTCGTCCTGGCATTCTATATGGACTCCCTAAGGTGCACAAAAATAATGCTCCACTATAGTGGCGCTCAAAAGTTTGTGAACCTATGTCAGCATAAACAATGTTTTCTAGCTTGCGTTGATTACGTGATTGAATCAAGAAATAGTACTGCACAAAAACAGTGTTTTATTTGCCTTCTGTAAATTTGAAACGCCTGGATGAGAAACGTGTCGGGTTCAGGAAGTAAAATCGTAAGAAACAAATACGTAGGAAGCAAAAGTAAGTGAACCCTGTCACTTAGTAGGTCCTCCATTGGCTGCAATAACTGCAATAAGACGCTTTCTGTAGTCAGTTATCAATCGTTGACACCGATCGGGAGAAATTTTTGCCCATTCTTCATCACAAAACGTCTGTAATTCTTTCAGGTTGGAGGGCTTTCTTGCATGGAGAGCACGCTTCAGGTCAAACCAAAGCATCTCAATGGGATTGAGATCAGAGCTCTGGCTAGGCCATTCCAACGCCTTAAGCTTGTTTTTTGTTTACCAGTCCTGAGTAGATTTGCTGGTATGTTTAGGGTCGTTGACCTGTTGTGGGATCCAGCCACGCCCAAGTCTCAGATCATGAACTGATGGGAAAACATTTCTCATGATAGCTTAGTATTGATAACCGGATACGATTTGAATGTCACGTTATGATGGAGTTATGATTGTTGTAAATATTTTTAAAGTGGACATTGCTGGACGAACATTACAACATTCTCTCTCAATATCTTCTGGTAGTCATTTGAATTCACAGTTCCTTCAATGGTGCAAGTTTTCCAGTTCCTGAGGCAGCAAAACACCCCCACACCATGTTTTACTGTGAGCAAAAGGTTTTTCTCTTCAAAGGCTGTTTTGGGTTTTCGCTAAACTTAGCGCCTCTCATTGTGACTAAAGAGCTCAATTTTCGTTTCATCTGTCCCCAAAACTTTCTTCCAGTGGTAGAAAGTCTTGTCTAAGTGGGTTTTTTGCAAGCTTTAACTTTGCCTCACGATGCTTAGTTTTTACGAGTGGCTTTTTCCTTGCAACCCTGCCATGCAGGCTAACCTGGTTCAGTGTCTTCGGTATTATGGACCGGTGAACATGAATTTCAGCTCTGGCGAAGCTGTTTTGCAGTTCACTAGATGTCACTCCGGGGTTCTTAGACACCTCTACGACTAGCTGTCGAGCTGTTTTGCTTGAGATTTTGCGTGGTCGGCCACTTTGGGGCAACGTTGTTGCTATTTTAAAGTACCTCCGTTTATTAACAATCTGACGCACAGTTGGAACATTAACGTCGAACCGCTGAGCAATCTTCTTGTAGCACTCTCCGGTTATATGGGCGATAATGATCTTCTCTCTCAACTTCTCTGACAGCTCCTTAGACCGTGGCATTTCAAATCTTGCGTGATGTCGATGCTGCACAGCGTGCTATATCAATCGGAATAGAGTATATCGTACAACGCCAAATGTATATGTTAATACACTCTAAAACGATATCTCAGATGACTTATGTTTGTTGTGAACACCAACGGCGTTTGGTACGGGTGTGCCAACTGAACGTCGGTGGCTATGTTATGTTGCTACTGCTACGGTTCACTTACTTTTGCACCCTCAATTTTTTTACATTTTGACAATTTTCTTCTCTATTATGAATAGGGCTTCAAAACGGTGCTACGGATAGACATATTTTTGGGATACATACTTTTTTCTATCTATTTTTCATTGGAATCGCGAATAGCTTGATTACATTTTTCATATTTGTTTTTATTCCCGAGGTTCACAAACTTTTGAACACCATCGTACTTACCGCATAAATTTTTATTTTGATTGTGATTTAGTGGGAATTGTTTACTTGATAAGGTGTAGAAAATGTCGAAAGATTTATGTGGTGAGTACTATAACATCGTTCCGAAGGAGATTTAACAATACAAAACAAGAGTAGTTTAAAAGCATGCAATTTAAATTAAAAGGAGACCAATTCAAAACCTTTTGTCTATAAAGGTTAAAAACAAATATTCTCGAGGAAGTAAATGTAAATCCTTTTGAATCACGATGATGGAAGTTTACTGTCTCGACAGTATTTGTATTTAACCTTTGAAGACAAAAGACTGTGAATCAAGAAACTTTTAATTTAAACTGTGTGCTTTTAAAATTGCATCTAAAATAGAGTCTGATATCCAGCTTTCGACACTTAAAAATTAAAAAAGAAAAACTTTAATCTATGAAAGATAAAAGATTTTGGGCGACCAAAATAAAATTAGTTTCGTCTTTCGACCTCATCAGCACGTCGCCATACTATTTAATATTAAAACTTCATGTAGTCTGAGTCAAAAATCTCATGACGTAGTATTAAAACTCAATGCAGTATGGTATAGTACTTGGTGTAACCCTGAATGTGACATCCTCTCAGTCTTCTGTGATAGTGGCACGGTGGATTCTCACATAATTCCATTCGTTCTTTGTTTTAACTGACCAGGCTGTGTCTTATTAATGAGTACTACCTCTGTAATTGGTCTCAACATCGCATCATCTCTGAAAACACCAGTGACATTCATAATAAAATCCGGTATGTTACCCCCATGCTCCTCACACGCATGTTTCCACATAACGGATTTTTCCTCTCGGCAGTTTAAAGAATATAAATGCTCTTTCCCACGACTATATGCACTCCTTGATGTTTCTCCTAGGTACTTATGGTTGCACTCTTGGCACACCAACTCATACGTCACTCCTGTCGCACTACACTTCCCTTTCCCACCTCTCTGGCAAACCAAGCATTCCTGTCGTTCGCACTGCCTTCTCTGAAACAGATTAGACACTGTCAAGCTGTTATGTTTACAAATATGAATTAATTACATGTCAGTTCCTTTGACTTTTAAGTTATTCTTGTTAGAAGATAAAAAATGTTCAGCTTGCTATTTCATTGTACCTTTTAAACTAAAACAATTGTTCACTTACGTGTCGGTAGATAGTGGGGACATGTAAGTCACCGTTGTACGACTCGGTATCCATAAAAATCCACATCTACTTCGGTGAATAATAGTTAACTACATGAATTTATACATACAATTTATATATAGATATACAGGTATAGGTATGTAGGTACATATATATATATATATATATATGTATAAGTAAATTTCATCTTACTAAGTGTAGATGTTTGTAAGCTTGGATATATATATATGATATATATATATATATATATATATATATATATATATATATATATATACATATATATATATAGAGGTATAGATAGAGATGGAGATGGAGATAGAGATAGAGATAGAGATAGATACTGAATCTAGAAAAGTTATATTCCTGTCGTTCACACTGCTTTCTCTGAAACGGATTAGACCTTTGCAATTTATGTTTCAGTGTTATCCCTGATTGTTCAACCACTCTTATGTCAAGTCCAACATGTTTAATTTCTTTCTCATACCGTCTTCTGAGTACAGATCTTGGTGTTACCGGTACAAATATGACACTGTCGTATCCTCCTCTTTTGAACCAGTTATCTCGTCTCTTCCGTTTCTCTTGAGCTAGCTCCAACTGTGTCCACTGCCTAGACCTATACATAGGTCTCTCACCACAGGCGTCTAGCATTTGTATATTGTTATACGCTTTCAAGGCACACTTCAGCACCTCTATTCGGAATTTCTTGTCATAACCTCAATATTGTAATCGCATCATCATATGATTCATGTGATCAACGACAGTTTCCCAGGATTTAAAGGATTCGTAACAACTCCTGTGTAAGTATTGTCCTCTTATTGTTCCATAGCAGAGCCGACCTTGCATCGACAACACATTTGGATGATACTTCCTTGGAGTAAAACTCATGTAATATAATGTTTTCATTCTGCTGTTGTTCTCTTCTCTCCCTACTCTCTGTACTTTTAAATCTAAGATTGGTAGTTTACGATCGTCGTGGCGTGATGGATACTCAATCTCCATTTCAATGGAGTGGTGAATACTGTTGGCAACTGATTGAAATAAACGCATCGCTCTTTCATCCGCCTCCACCCACTGATCTGCATCTGCTAAAACTTCGTCTTCCACGAGGTTGTTGCCATCAAACCTAAGACCTGGTCTCGGAACACTCATGATTGAAGCTACATCATCCACATAACGTTTATACAACCACGGTTTCAATCCGACCTCTTCCATTTTATGTTTGAATTTTCTATCCCACCAGACCATAAACAACTGCGCCAGTACTCCGGTTAGTTTGAGACCTATGGAACCACCTTTGGACTGTAATTTTATTTCATTGTCAAACGTATAAATGTAGTTCTCCGCAATGAACAACAAAGCCACTTTCATGGCTTCAGTAAACATTCTACGAATTGTTTGCTCATGGGGTTTCTCTTGAGGTGGTAACCAAAGTCCATTTCTCTTATTTTTGTCATCATCTAGTGCACATCCTGTAATGGTTGGTAGCCTACCTCAATTTGTTTTACGTGTTGGACAAAAACGGAGTATGCCAAGGTTATCCAACTCTGTTTCCCTTCTATTCAACGTCAAGTATAATCCTAATTCCTCAACATCTATAGCTCTCACTTGCACATCACTAGTATAGAAAACATCACACATCTTTTCTACGGTAAAAGCTACAGTACATCCAAACTTGGGTACAACGCTTTCGCATCAGCGGAACCTGCAACAATATCTTCCGTGATTCGACTATCATTCGATCTCTTAAGATCCGCTAACATTTCTTCAGTGTTCATACAGACAACCTCAGCTTCTTTCCATACTTCATTTAAAATAATACTCATCAGAGGTGAGAACTTTTTTGTTATATGCCAATACAGCTCCACACATCGGTCGAACTGGGGGACCATTCGCTAAATCAACACCATATTTATGGTCTTTTCTCAGAGCATATATGGGTGCTGGTATACAATCTTGGACCAGCAGGTTGTTCTTTATTCTTAGGTGCTGAAGTGTGCCTTAAAAGCGTATAACAATATACAAATGCTAGATGCCTGTGGTGAGAGACCTATGTATAGGTCTAGGCAGTGGACACAGTTGGAGCTAGCTCAAGAGAAACGGAAGAGACGAGATAACTGGCACAAAAGAGGAGGATACGACAGTATCATATTTGTACCGGTAACACCAAGATCTGTACTCAGAAGACGGTATGAGAAAGAAATTAAAAATGTGGGACTTGACATAAGAGTAGTTGAACAATCAGGGATAACACTGAAACATAAATCGCAGAAGTTTAATCCGTTTCAGAGAAGGCAGTGTGAACGACAGGAATATAACTTTTCTAGATCCAGTGTCTATCTCTATCTCTACCTCTATCGCTATTTCTATTTCTATCTATACCTATATATCTATGCCTATATATCTATGCCTATATATCTGTATCTATATATCCATACCTATATATCTATACCTGTATATCTATACCTATATATCTTTACCTATATATCTATATCTATATATCTATACCTATATATCTATACCTATATATCTATACCTATATATCTATACCTATATATCTATACCTATATATCTATACCTATATATCTATATATAAATTGTATGTATAAATTCACGTAGTTAACTATTATTCACCGAAGTAGATGTGGATTGCTCTGGATACCGAGCCGCACAACGGTGACTTACATTTCCCCACTACCGACACTTACGTGAACAATTGTTTTAGTTTAAAACGTACAATGAAATAACAAGCTTAACATTTTTTATCTTCTAACAAGAATAAATTAAAAGTCAAAGGAACTGACATGTAATTAATTCATATTTGTAAACATAACAGCTTGACAGTGTTTTGATACATTTATAACCAAAAAAAGTAAAAACTGTCATGTTGGAACACTGATACACCTGATTCTGTTGCCTTTTTTCTGCTCCCTGGTACAACAACGTCGTCTGTATAACAACGTTTGCTTCGCTTTCTAAAGAAAACGGGAAGCCACTTTATTTTTGCCAGAGTTGATTATTGTTAGCTATTCCGCGACAAAGGAGCCAATCATAATGCGAGAAAAGTGCTATTCACTTGTTGAACTAACGATGAATCTTACGCTTTGAGTCCCAACCAAGATCAGTCATGAAAAATGGACCTCTGAAGCCTCTGGTTTGGAATCGAACAATTGCATTTTATGCAGCTGATCTTGGTTGGGTCTTGAAGTGTATTATTCTAACACTCAAAAACTGGCTTTCACCTGAAGTAGCTTCTATTTCAGGTGATCAAGTGTAAGTACCAAATATTTCTTCAACATATAATTACTACCTAATATAACTAGGGCGGTGTAAAATGTTCAATCCTTTTTTTTTCAGTTGTTGTAACATTTAAAGATGCTGGAGTTGGAATAGATCCTATGTGGTATAACCTGGAATTTCATGTTAAAGAGAATGGTAAAACGTTCAAACTAAAGGGAACAGACACCGGGATAGTAGCTGTAAGTAATCTTTGATATTTTGAGATGGAAATCGGACGATAATCATTAGGTCGCCGGTGAGCTGCTCGAGCCAAATCAATCTTCTTAGGTAACCTGGTGGACTCATACTAAGCAACTATATTCATATTTATTAAGCAGATCTCTTCCATACTTTTGGTCGCGAAACTAAGATCGTGTAGGGTGTCTTCCTGCAAGCAGAATCCCCTAGGGTCTGGCTACGACACCAGGAGACCTAGATTACACTAAAGTTTCAAGATTTGGGAGTTGAAAATGAGTTCTTCCCCACCTTGTTGAACGGAGTTACATTCATGAACTCAGGACGTATGGAATACGTTGCACCGGCTAGTGCAAACGATTTAGCCCCAGCAGTGAATGTTGTTAAATAATTCCTTTTTAATTATTAGGAGGAGTTCTCCAGCTCAGGGGCTAAGGTCCCCTACAGGGATCTAAAGCAAAAGGACCCTGACCACGCCCCCTTGGTAATTTCTTGTTTTTTAAGGTCGAACACGTCATGGTATTTTTAGGGAAAAATAATCGCAACAACTGACGATAAATAGCATTTTATTTTTAAGCTAATGACATGTAGACAAGACTTCATTACCTTCCTTGGGTAAACCAATAACAAATACTCATAATTCGTACAAAAATATGAAGGTGTTATCTTCATGGATAATTTTCTCCGATGGAGGGGCTAAAGTTCCCCGGTGCGGGGCTGTAGCCTCCTGTGCTATCCTTCTGGCACCACTCCTAACTATAAGATCAAAGGCAATTCCTCGGCTACTTTATAAGGTTAAGATAAGCACAACCTAATCGTCGATAACCACGAACGATCATTGGAAACTTTTTTCACAAAGTCCTCCATACAATAATTCTATCATTCATTTTGATAATTTGTTTCGTATATGTCAAGATGTAATCTCTCTGAGTTCATTTACCTGTCGTCTCACTTGGGAAGGCCTGACACAAGGTACTTTGAATCGAGGAAACAGATTGAATGAACCATATAGTAGAGCTACAAACCCCAATATTTCCCACAGCCATGAATGTTTCTTTGGCAATTAGGAGGAACTGTGTACTCTCGTTTTGTCCTGTCTGAGATCTCTGGGCAAAAACTTCTACCTGATACAGTGCTTTAAATTCTTAAACATTGCTTCAAAATGCGCGGAGCAAATTCATCGTTTTTTTGTTTATTTTTTTTTTCAACATGGTTCACATACAAATGCTGCTAACAAGTATCAATTTTATTGACGAAACTATGTTTTATTGGCTTAGGACTCTAGTGGTGAGAATGACGAGTCAGTCATCTGGTTGCCCTTACAAATGGAATCACCCAACAGAGGATATTTTGCACTGAAGTCCAGAAAAGGTTTCGATTCAGGTCAACCGACGGTGTACCTTAGCAGTGACGGAGCAGGCAATCTCCAGCTAAAACAAGCCAATAATACTAAGTATCCGCCACCTTTAGAAAACCCATTTATTGATGTTGCTTTGTTATTTAGATTAGTTGAACCCACCACAAAAATGAAGTGAGTGAGTAATAAAATTTACTTAAAAAGAAATCAATCAAATTTAGGATAAACACTTTCGATGTAGAACACAAAACAAAATTAAGACTAGAATAGAGAGAGTACGTGCAAAATTTGTGGCGGGAAAGGTAGTTACAAGGTTCTGCCAGAGGTAAACATATATAATTTAGAGGCTGATTTCATAGGAAGATTTAAGCCCTAGCTCAAAGTCAGCCCGACAGACCGGGTTTAAAAAAGTCCCGATTACACGAAATATTTCATCCCGGGCTAAAACTGAAATCGGAAGTGAACCCAGGAAGGAATTTGTCAGTAGCCTTTGTTGTTTTGGCAGTTTAAATGGCATGTCAGTTCATAATTTTATAAAATTTTTTATGAATTTCTTTATTAATTCTCAATTTTTTTTCTTTTCCTCGTATTTTTCCAGTTTTATAATATAATCTTTCATTAGTTATATTCTATGTATTCTAGAGGGCCCTGGGTAAGATTAGCTATTGCTAACCAGGTTCTTTTTTTACCCTCTTTAAATAAAGTTTAATAAATAAATGAATAATAAAAATTTGCATCTTCCTACCTTTGTCAATCATCTTTTCAGCCCGGGATGAAATTTTTCGTGCGATTACTTGGGATTCTTCAGTCCGGTCAACCGGGTGAGATTTTCTTCATGTAATCGCAAGCTCTGTCTTTTTAAATATTTTACCGAAAGGCCGGGCTGAAATTCTCCATGTAATGAGCCCATGAGTTTAATGTCTGTATTACGTAGAAAAACACGAACTATCCTTGAAATTTCTATACAGAGGCAAAATTAAAAATTAGAGAAGTTAAAATAAATTTGATCAACCAAACAGTTAAGTGTAATTGTTCTTTATTGCTAGTCAGCAAGCAGAATCCTGGGCATTCCTGCAATTAGATTAGTTTCAGCAGGAGGGTTGCAATATCTTACTATGTCAAAGAAACCCCGCAGTACAGAGACATGGATGAAGTCACAAAAACTCGAAAAAAACTTATTTATTTTATAAAACAAACAGAAAATACTTTTCGTGATTCTGTGCTGTAATAGAAACATTCATGACGTCATTTCAACCGCTAGGCCTTTTCTAGTTGGAACGACGTCATCCCTTTTTCTGTAATAGCTAAGATACTGAAGCTATTTTCTATTTGTTGAACATGTATTTACAAAACCGTAAATGAGTGGTGACTAGGGGAAAAAATTCTAGGTTTATTTGTTTATAGATATTTAGCATATATCTCGCGGGTGAATAGTGTTTTTTTTTTGCGCAATCTGATTGGTTCCTCTATCTCGAAATATCCTGCACTATTCACCTCCGAGCAAAACAAGATGATGTCTCGTTTTGTGTTAGTTACGGAAGCAGAAATTTTTTTTAGATAAACGATATCGCTGTGCCATACAGCACCAACAGAGAAACGAAATTTGGCAATAAAGTATTCAAAGATATGTATTTCTTCTACTTTTTAGCAATAAATGCACTCAGGATGAGTTCAAAATGTTTCGTTTACGAATGATTAGTGGGTGACAAGCCGACTGAGTTCGGTAAAATTGTTTTAAAAATTTGAAAAATAAATATGTGAAAACAATTATGCGAGGTATATGATAAAACAATTATTCACCTCAACGTTGGTGAATAGTGTAGATATTTACCTCGCCACTTTGCGGCTCGGTAAATATCCACCACTATTCGCCTCCGTTTCGGTGAATAATTGTAAGAAATACGTGTACGCAACAAACCCTCGCCCACCCTTCCAATATATCTCCCGAGAATCCAAGTATCATTGATTATTTTTCAAAATTGTCAAAAAGATAAATTGTCCTTACTATAACTAGAAGAGGGAATGCAATATAAGAAAAACATAACATTTGGCCACGAATATTATCAATCCAAACTGGAAATTATTTTATATTTAAACTGCTCGTCGTCACATTTATGTTTAAAATTTCGATTCTGATTTATTAAAACAAAACGTTTGACAAGAATAACCTTTAAAGGTTTCACAAATGATGAGATCGGTTCTGACAATTCTGCTGCTAAACAATGTATGTTCGTATCAAGACCCTGTATTAGTTGCGACCTTGAGGTATTTCGTGTCGTTTTTGGATCAAACTTATCACTTTTTTTCGCTTTAAAGAAAGATTTCTTATTCGATGGCAAGACTTTCCGTCTTAAAAGCGGAGTATTCTCATAGGTTACCGATCGGATACCAACATTACGGACAGCTCAATTTTGAAAAAAAAAATTTTTCATATTTTTTGTCTTTAACTGATAAATCCTACATTATCTCAAAGTTAATTACAAATTTCTAATAGAAGTGGTACGATGAAGAAGTATTCATCCGGAGGTAGAAGACTTTGGTGGCGAAAATGAAACTAATTATCAAACCGACGAAATAAACAAAGAAAACATGAATGAGTTTTGTTATTATTATAATAATAACTATTATTATTATCATTATTGAGTATTTATCTAGGATAGACCCTTCAGCGAAAGTTGGTATCAACGGGTGTCCTGGTTTATCACAAAATATAAATTACAGAAGAAGGTTGAAATTAAACCTATACAAGTATAAAAGCTAAAAGATAAAAATTATAAATAAATTAAAGTTAAAGGTAGAGACTTTTTTAAAATTTACTAACGAGGTTTCATTTTTAAGTTCATTTAGTAGGGCATTAAATTCTTTTGCTCCAGTAAAGTGTAAGGATTTCTTCGCTACCTCAGTTCTAATTTTAGGAACAACCAGATGACGCCCTTCCCTCGAGTCGAGCAACAATGATTAACAACATTAAAATAATCGACTAAAAATGCAGGAAGAGTGCAGTGAAAACATTTAAAGGTAAAAACAGCAGTGTGTAATTTGCGACGATCAGATAACGAGTGCCACCCAACTGATGTAACGCGATTTCACTAGAGTCGTTCAACAAAACTAATTTTGCTGAACGAGCTTGCATTCGTTCAATCGTCTCTAATTGTGAAGAAGCCAAATTATTCCAAACAATGTCACAATAATCCAGTCGTGGAAGGATCATTGAAATGTAGATCTTCTCGGCGGCAGACACTGTTAAAAATGGTCTAATTCTACTAAATATACCAAGGTGACTCGAACACTTTTTCACCAACTGAGTGACGTGTTCATGAAACGAAAGGTGTTGGTCAATATAAATACCAAGGTATTTATAAAACTCGGCACGCTTGATCTCTTTGTCACCTAGGTAGATCGTGATGTCAACTGCGCCTTGTGTAGAGAACTTTTGGGGAGTACCAATGATCGTATATTCGGTCTTCTTAGGATGAATTAATAACTTATTGATAGATGCCCATCGAGATAGATTCTTAAGTTCAACATTTAATGTCAGTTCCAAATCAGTTAGCGACGAAGCACCATAAGAAATAACCGTATCATCTGTATATATAAGTACATTAGCCGCGTGAAAGCAGGTAGGAAGATCATTTGCATAGAGAATAAATAGCAAGGGACCAAGAATAGTTCCCTGTGGCACTCCAAACAAGACGGGATGAGACTGCGATTGAACACCGCCAATAGAGACTATTTGATAACGATTTGACAGATAATTGTGAAACCAATTCAACTCACTTTCTCGGATGCCAAACTGAGTTAGCTTGTGTAATAACCTCTGATGATCGATCGTATCAAAGGCTTTCCTGAAGTCTATTAACACTGCTCCCGTAAATAAACCATCCATATTCCTTCGTATATAATCTGTCAGATAAGCAACGGCAGCCTCAGTTGAGTGGTGTTTGCGAAAGCCATATTGGCGAGGAGAAAACAAACTGTTTTCCTCCAAAAACGAAACCATTTGGAGTTACAGTGTCCGTTCAAGTATTTTAGAGGCTACTGGGAGAACTGTTATTGGGCGGTAATTTTCCATGTCATCGCGGTCATCATCTTTAAAGAGCGGAGTCACCCTGGCTAATTTCCATTCGTCAGGAACACTCTCAGTTCTCATTGAGAAATTCATAATAAAAGCCAAACCACGACTAATCCGAGGAGCCGCGTCTTTCAATTATTTTGCAGGAATCCCATCTAAACCAGTGCTTTGAGAAGGTTTCAGCGAAATAAGATGTTTATAGACAAAAACGTTGCTAATTGGTTTGAAACGAAACAATTTGTCCGTCAGTGGGAGATAATCAACAGGTCTGAGAACTTTGAATTTGCTGACAAGTTGGCAGTACAGACGCCGTAATGCACTGCGCCACTGTAGCGAAAAAATTGCCAAAGGCATTTGCTATATGCAAGTTATTAAGCAATATTCCATGGCCTAACTTAATCGGTCCAATTTAGTTTCCAGATGTAGTAGTTTACTCGGCAATACTTTTTTTACCGCTTTCCAGAAATTCCTTGGATTATCAGAGTTTTGTTCAATTAAGGTACGATTATATTCTGCTTTCGCAATCCTGATATTTGATGTTACTTTTTTCCTACGTCTCCTATAAGTAGACCGATCATTTTCGGCGTCAGATCTTTGCGCTTTTCCGAGATAATCTCTTTCTTTGATTAGTTTCTTAATTTCGGAGGACAACCACGGACAGTATAAACCACGAACCTTCTTTGTCATAAAAGGAGCATATCTATCACATATACTGAGAAAAGTTTACTTAAATCTTTCCCACGAACTGTTTACATTTCGAGCATTAATAACATGGTCTCAAGAGACATTTTCCAGATCCATATTGAATTTTTACAGCTGATAATGCGTAATGCATAATGTATTTTCATAAGTGACCAAATATCGGAAAATACAAAACATACAACGAAATACGACCAGCAAACCTTCTGCAAGTTTTGTCGAAAGAACAGCGAGTAGAGAGAAGTAAAAGACGTACTTTTTTTCCACTGTAAAACTTTCGTAAAAGGGAAAAATGGCGTAGCGAACAAACCTTCAACTCTTATGTATTTTCAACGAAGCGTTCACCGGCACCTCAACACAAAGGGTTCACCGGTGAATTTACAGAAAAAACACGGCTTTATACTTTTCAAATTTCTTGAGAAGTGTTAAAATTCTGATGAACGCATTACTGGTCGAACGTGGTAAACGTAATCATCCACAAGCCGCCCGAGAAGTGAAAAAGACTGAAGCGGACAACATTTTCGCCAAAGGATAGTATGATCTCCAAAGATTAGTAGCTTTTCAGCGTGTTTCCTGGTGGCTGCTTGCCTTGTATTTTTGTTTACAAGCCAGAAACAGATCCCGATGTCTTCAGCGTGGCGACATTTCATAGGGAAAACGATTCTGAAAAAGGCAATGAAATCCTTCTGTGGAATGCGGAGAAAGGATCCGAAGACTGTCAGCCCAGGACAAGTCTTTGGGACGCTGAGTGTTTTATTCCACTTCTCGGAACAATTGACCATGAACGCAATCCGGATAAGTACTACAGAATATTCAAAAGCCATCGTCCTACAGAGATGAAGGAACCAGAATCTGCATTGTACTTTGCCATTAAACGCCAGCAAAATCCAGGTGATAACATTTGAACCAAGAAGTCTCCCTTAGGGAAGAATGAAGTCGGGAAGCCATTATTGAAAACTGCTCAAAGCTATTCCGTTCGCAAAACTTGCTTTTCACAGCTACTCGATTCAGACGTCCCTGTGATTGTGTAGCTCAGCTAAGTGATTACCAGAACGTGAAAAGTCTCGGTTCATACAAATGAGCATCGATTCAACTTCGGCGAAGAATGTCGTTTACAGTCAGTCGCTTAGCAAATGTCCTGACAACGAGCGAGTTCCCTTAACGTCTTTGTTCATATTCATAAGAAAGAACCAAGTCAAAGCGTTGCTACAGAATGTGAACAGTTGGCCAATGCATATTCCAAAGGGTTGAGTTTTAGAACTGTTCTTTCCAGTCATAAATTGTCCAGTAACTAAGATGTCCAGCAAAATTGAAACCAGCCGCAAGCGCCAATATATATACATACATATATACGCACAAACATAGAAACTGCGAAAATTTTTCTCCCTAATCACCATGTATGTAAAAGGACTCCACGCACTTCGAGATTAGTACCCTCGTACCGCGCTTTGCGTGGTGGGCGAGGGGACAAAGATCTAACGAAAGTTGCCATAATTTAAACCACTATTTTGAGGGTGTCCCTTGTTGTATCATGTTATCACACCTACTTTATATAGTTCTATATCTTGTCATTTTGTGTGCGTAGTTTGGACGTTCCCATGGTAAAATCTACCAAGTTATTGTTACTCAGAAATACTCCATAATTGCATTTCGTCCATTCTGGCGTAATATCGACGTTACTACATCTTGGACATGGTGGATTAACTAGTTTATGTAATTTATTCTTTTAAAAGAACAATAACAAATGTGCAGATGAAAAAATTTTGGTCGGAATATGTGCAGCACTTAACGAAATAATGAAGCACGAACTATGTGAAAATTTCAGAATCGCTTAATATGGCGACTTCCGCTCTTTATTAGCTGACGGTTTTTCGCTCATATTTCAAAGGATACTCAATGCCACCCGGTAAAAATCCAAATACAGTTTAATCATGTTATGGTCTGTAAACGTACCCAAAATCAGCTCAGTCTGTTGAGTTGGAGCAGGGCGATTGGTTGAGCTGACATTCAATGACCCAATAGGCAATTAGAGGAGGTATCGCTATATCAGGAGATAGAAAATAATCCATTGGAGAGAGCGACCACTCGTCTTGATGAAAGACTAAAGATTTTAGTAAAGGAGAAAAAGATTACTGAGGAAAGTCGTAGGCATTTTAGGGGAAATAGGGTAAACTTTGGTGGTTTTTATTTACAAGTGCGTCTCAAAAAATTAGGATATGAAAAAATAGGATATCTGCTGTGAGGTAATGTCGAAGCTCAAAATATTAATTGTATTAGTCTTACTGGACCTAAACTGATCTATTCCCAGTTATATGTTGGTATAATCGAACAACTATGGTTTCCACACAATGATCATTAAAAATCCAGCATCTCAAAATATTAGAATATTATATCTGAACATCCAAAACATATTACAAGCTTTTACATGTAGAGTAGCTTGGCCATAAATGGAAGGATGGGTAAGGAATGTCTGTCAGTACTTGGTTGGAGCTCCTTTAGCATCAATGACTGCCTGAATACGTCGAGGCAAAGAGGAAATGAGCCTATGGCACAGCTCAGGTTTGATGGACGCCCAGGTGGTCTCGATAGTAGCCTTGAGCTCTGCCAGATTGCTGAGACGCAAGCTGGTCATCTTCTCTTTAACTATACCCCATAAATTCTCGATGGGGTTCGAGTCAGGTGAGTTACTTAGCCAAGGAAGCACATCGATGTGATCAGCAAACCAGACAGCGGTTGATTTGGCACTGTGTTCAGGTGCCAAATCCTGCTGGAACACAAATTCCGCATCATCAAATGGCCTTTCAGCTGAGGGAAGCATGAAGTTCTCCAAGATCTGGTAGACCACTGCGTTCACTGTGACACTGAGAAAACACAGAAGTCCAACACCTGCGGATGACATGGCACCCCAAACCAACACTGACTGCGGGAACTTGACCCTGGACTTCAAACAGCTGGGGTTCTGTGCCTCTCCAGCCCTCCTCCAAATTCTGCAACCTTGGTATCCGAACGAGATACAAAACTTACTTTCATCGGAAAACAGCACTTGGGACCCCTGAGCAACACTCCGCTTCTGCTTCTCCTTGGCTCATGTCAGCCGCTTGTAACACTGCCTGGTGTTGAAAAGAGGCTTGGTGCCGGGCACTTGGCTGTTGTACCCCATTCTCTGAAGCCGTCTGTGCGTGGTAGCCCTCGATGCGCTAACTCCTGCATCTGTTCACTTTTTATGGATCTCGCCCATATTGTCAAACCGGCTCTTCTTCACGGTTTTCTTCGAGGTTGCGGTCGTCCCTCTTGCTGGTGCACTTCTTTCTGCCACATTTTGCTCGTCCAGACAACGTTCCTTTCAGATGTTTTGAAACAAAAGTCTGGGAACAGTCAGCTTTTTCAGCAATAACTTTCTGTGTCTTTGTCTCTTTGTGGAATGGGTCAATGATGGTCTTTTGGACAACCGTTAGATCAGACGTCTTCCCCATGATTGTAGCACCAACGGTTTCCGTGAATAAATAAATAAACGTTTGTTGTGTTGTACATGTGGTATTTGTAAATTCGTGTGATGTTCTTCAAGTTCAAATGCTCAGAAACGCCCTACCTAGATGTTCAGATATTATATTCTAATATTTTGAGATGCTGGATTTTTAATGATCATTGTGTGGAAACCATAGTTGTTCGATTATACCAACATATAACTGGGAATAGATCAGTTTAGGTCCAGTGAGACTAATATAATTAAAATTTTGAGCTTCGACATTACCTCACAGCAGATATCTTATTTTTTCATATTCTAATTTTTTGAGACGCACTTGTAGAGACTATAAGGATGCCTTCGGATAAAGGGGCTTGCCCAGAAACGCTGGAAATAAAATTTTTAGAGTTTTTTAACGAAGTTTGATTGATGATTTTTAAATGTTTTAACTTTGTGGAAGGAAGAAGGTTGGTGATTTTATATATATATATATATATATATATATATATATATATATTATTACATATAGGTATATAGATATATAGATATAGATATAGAAATATGTAATACTTAAAAACCGAACAAGAGTGCTTTATGGGATAGGCGATAGCCGAGTGTTTTAGATCCGATAAAATACTCTTGGTCGATAAGTTTCACATGCGTAGGCGATCTTCAGAGAATTGAAATGTTCCGCGTCATTTATACTTTTATGCCGTCATCCTGGTCTGAAAATAGGTCATCTTCGTACTTCACGTTTTCCTGTATATATTCGTTAAACAGAATCATTTATTATGGCGGCATTTTGAAAAAAACTTGGTTCTTTTTAGTTGTTTTGTTTCGTCTTCTTTCATGATTAAGTGATTTTCTTCCAAACAAAGGTTGCGTCGTCTTGATCCATTCCGGTAGACAGTAACATATTTTACCATGGACTATTTCGAATAAAATTCGTGCTTTTTCTTTTTTAAATCCCATATGTATTGTAAAAAGTTCTGAGTTGATAATTTTTTGAAGGAGAAAAATCTCGAGTGTCTAGATATTTTTTAAGACTCAACCAGGACCTGCTGCGAAAAATGCAACATTGGGCCATCCGGCTTGGAATCGAACCCGCGACCTCGCGAATATCGTGCGATGCTCTGCTAGATAAGCTACGGAGGCCGTTGCCGAGAGCACGGCCACGAGTTCAGTATATATAGTGGTGGTAATGCCGATTAAGCAGGGTATATTCGATAGAACATTATGGCATTTACACTAGACCGCGAAAATCAGTTCTTCGCGAAGAGATTTCAAGTGGTTTGTACGTCGTTGTTTGAAGCAACTGGCTGTCGTTTCGATGTACCGCTGGACAGCAGCGAGCGCAAACGCCCGGTTTACAATGGTTGCACGACAGTTTGCGATACAACGGCCGTACGATTAGATACGATTGTGCACGATTAGATACGGAGCTGCAGCTTTCGCAGCAGTCGCTCAACAGTTGCAGTCGCAGTCGCAAGAGTGTGGCTTGGTCAAACTTTTGCGATGCGATTGCAACGCGTTACAACTGTTTGCGACTTCTTGCGACCAAAGATTGCAATGTGCACCGTCGCAGTTGCACAACTTTTTTCTTGCAAATCAAATCAACTCTTGCAATCATTGTGAACCATGAGGTGCGGGCTGTCGCGAGCAGTCGTGCAATTCTTGCGACTCTTTACAACACTTTACGACCATTGTGAACCAGCTCTAAAATATCGCGAGTGTGACTTCTGTATTGTTACAATTGAATACTGCTCTATTTGGTTCCACTTGAGAACTTCGAAAACAAAAGGAGAAAGTCGTGGGCGCAATATTTTGCAGCAACTGCAAATCCAGCTTAATATTGCATGTTCTAGTCGTGTGTTATGGTTACATACACTTTGTGAATGACGCTATCTGCTAAGCAGTTTTCAGGCAATGGCACTCGTCTTCCTTTTTCCTTTCATGACCTGGTTCCTTGTTTTTGTAAGGAAGCGGTAGTCGGCGTTTAGAGGGTGACAAGGATGGGCTTCGTCTGGCAGATGAGGGACTATGCTGATAGATCCGGAAGCTTCGTCGTTTCCGAGCAATAATTTGCAGATACGAATGTAACGCTCGATTTGCACTTCACACTAATAACTTATTATTGCTTGTCATGGGAGATGTGGAATGGGGAATGACACCATTGGTTTTCTTTGCTGGGTGGACTGAATCTCTTCACAAGTAGAGCATCCGCAAAATCTCATTGTTAAGGTCTGTTGTCATTCTGGGTCAGTACATGGTCTCTGTTGCTGCGCCAGAAGTGTACTGTGTCCCTGGATACTAGATACAGACCCGCAGTCATTAGCAGGCCTTGTGGACTCCATTCCAATTAACCCACATCAAATATACGGCAGAAATGAGAAAACCTAGGCGCAAAGAGGTAACAGAATAATGATTCATAGTTCTTCAGAAAAGGTTTTCCGTTCTCATGAGGGCGTGTCAACGACAGTTGGCCTCGGATCAAGGACGTCGGGATACACTTCCGGTTTCTCCCATGAAGAGAAATTGATGACCGTCCGCTTTTCAAGAAGGAAGTTGGAATTCGATAGAGCAAGAGCAAAGGAGGAGAAATAGGTAAAAAGAAGGGCCCAATGATACTCAGGGTAGGAATTACGGCGACTTGAAGAAGTTGCCATGCCGAATTGAAGTGAAATATTGAGACAGTAAATGACAAGAAAATTGAGTTGCAGTACTCCATGAGAGAATGTAAGCCCCTTTGTGAAGAGGATAATCAAAGGTACGTCGACTTACAACGGAACGTCCGAACCGACTATCCATCCGCCCAAGAATTCAACAAATATCCCGAAGTTTCGTTTCCAGTTGAAAGGGAAATCAGACAGAAAGATTATTTCAAAATGTCCAAAAGATGGAACGTGTTGGATTGCAACGACCCATGACTCAGCCATACAACTTGCATTTGGTATGATGGACCTCTTGAGAGACGGTGGTTTTCGTTTGACGAAATCTATATCGAATTGCAAGCAAGTGTTGTCGGCCATCCCCATCGAGAGAAGAGCTGCATCTAACTTAAATTGTGGATTGAAAACCCTGATAATATTGTTCGTTGCGCCTTTGAAAAATCACGAAATGTTCTAATCAATTTTACAAGTATCCAGAGATTAGAGCTGTAAGTGTCATCCTAACCACACGTATGAACAAACTGCTGCGAGAGGAACTAACTGTTCCCATCAAGAAAACCGTGTGTTGGACCGACAGTGAAATAGTAAGGTAAAACTATAAGAACAAGAACCACCGTTTTCGAACCTTTGAGGTGAACGGAGTACGCCGGAGAAATCCAAGCAAATTCACGAGTAAAAGAATGGAGACACATTCTGAGAGTAATGAACCCCATTGTCGATGCATCACCAGGTCTAAATCCATCAAAGCTTACTTCCGAACACCGCTGGTTAGAGGGTCGTGCGTTCTTACAACATTGGCAAGCTTCATGGCAGTAAGACGCACCGTACTGAAGTGACAGATGACCAATTAAAAATACAACAAGAAGCTAACCTTAACTCCACGAGCATTATGACGCAACAGAGGCCATATAAAGTCAACGAATCAACTTCTGAAGCCAACGTCAGTCAAATAATCGAATGCTGTTCTAAATGGTCGCGACTAAGACGAACATTAGCGTTGTTGATCAGATTTACTCGATTTATTCACGATCTTAAGTATGCAAAGGTAGAAGAACTCTCACCCGACAATTATGAAGTCACAACGATTGCTAGTTCAAGAATCATTCAAAAGGAAACATATGCTAACTAAATGACTGATCTAAGGGCTGACTGGTCGTCAAAATATCCTGCATGACTGCAAACCTAAATCCCATACCAGATGGCAATGGCGTGTTAAGAATCAATGGGTGCATGAAAAACGCTTCAATGGCCTACAATGAAGAACACCAAGATAATCTTTCCAAGACTATCTGACCACCACGCGACATTCATGCATGGTAGTCAAACATATATCATGCACTCTATAACACATCTTTTGTGGAGTATTTTAACACTCCTTAGTGTGTTAAGAAACACACCATCTTATGTTTGGAAACGTGCCTTTTCACAAACACACTTTGATGTGGGTCAAATTTTGGACAAGGCAAATACACATCTTAAGGTGTGTTTTCTAACACACCTTTTTACATGTTTCAGTACCCACATTAAGATGTATTATACTTTGGACAATAAAGGCGTTTTGATTTACCACAGCTTCTTTAGAGTGTACTGACAAATCCATTGCACACGGAGGTCATGAGCATGTAACAGCCCAAGATCGTCAGAAATTTTGGATTTCGAAAGCCAGAGTGTTGGCCCGCTAAGTCAGTCCTTGGTCGATGTATCCAATGCAAGAAGATCTACACAAAACGTGTGATACAAAAAGTTGGCGCCTTTGCGCAGAGATCGTTTGACAGCCTAAGAACCGGCAAATAGCTTTTGCACTGACATAAACCTAGTCCTCTAACATTTTAAAGCATTTATACTAACAATCAGCTAATTTTTCTCCCCGTCGAAGGATCAAAACAGCATTACGTCATAACCATACTATGAGTGACGTTTTAATTTGTCGAGAACTTTTCGACTATTCTTGTCACATCCATACAGCAAAACTTTGCTTCAATGTATATTAATTTCACTTGTAACATCATGATCAATCTCACAGATGACGAAAGACCCGGATTCAAACGAGAATAAGATTAACCATAATAATTCTCATAATTTAACGTAATTAGGTCATTCTTATGTCCTGGAGCTCTAGTAATTAGATGTTCAAATGCTTGGTTTATGTTCATGAAAATCGTGACTGCTATAAAGTACAGGGTCGACACGTCCTGAACTTTTCCAAATACACTAATCTATAATTCACGTAGAATTTTAATCTTCAGTTCAAATTTGTCTCAGCTAAATTGAGATGTTGAATTCTTCAAATGCGTCCGGCAAAAGTTCTTCGACTGGCTGAGGCGCCATTACAGCAAAAAAGTAGTTGACACGCTCCATCATACCCCTGTGGTTGAGCCAACACTTCGCACGTGGAGTTGTATTATTTTTCACATGTTATTTGGTTATTTTTGTTTTTAGTATCACTTGAATGTTGTTGATCTAACATATCCTAAACACACAAGAA
The DNA here is from genome assembly GCA_030142905.1 of Heliopora coerulea. Taxonomy (NCBI): domain Eukaryota; kingdom Metazoa; phylum Cnidaria; class Anthozoa; order Scleralcyonacea; family Helioporidae; genus Heliopora; species Heliopora coerulea. The sequence continues at coordinate 4,417,735 of JASJOG010000003.1, read as the reverse complement.
GATATATTATGGTCGGAGAAATGCGCTCGGAAAATTCCCCAACTACGAAGATTTGAACGATGTACTAGGTGATGAAAACACAACCAAACAATTTCTATATTTTACATAAAACAGACAAGAAACCAGAGAATTAACAGTCAACTCTATTTTCAACATCAATTTCTTAATTCTTCTAGAAGGAGCCAAAAAGTCATATCCTGCCATCTGTAAGCCATCTATAAAAATAACGAATGACGTCATACCGTGTTTGACCAATTACTGCACGCATACGGCACAACCTACTTTATAAAATGTATTGTTATATAGCTGGAGTTTCGCGGGAGGCAACACTAGCTGCTATTGGTTGAATTATGGTCAAATGGCCTTAACAAAATTTAAATGTATCCCTTTCAGGCAACAATTTCAAAATTGTTGTCCTAGCGGGCTACAACAACACGTAAACAAAGTATGTCGTTAGCACGTGATTAAAGCGTGTTCGCCGATATATAGCACAAAGTATAGTAGCAGATGAATGTTTGTTTCATACGAAGACGTGAATACAGCCTGAAATTAGGAAACTAGGTTTTTCTAAACTTTCACACGGTGAAATACGACATCTTATAGAGAGAAAATACTCGGTAAATACAGAAAAGGCTACCAAAAATGATGTTGCATCACTTTTTGTATTTCATATGGAGGTTTCAGCAGAAGAATCGCCACCGAAAAACCTGAACAAACTATCGAGGTCGGAATTAACTCGTTTTCTTTTTTTCTCGTCTCTGTCGCTATGTAACAAAACACTTAATGTCTTGTCCCTCGGGAAACAGTAAGTTTTGTTTTCGCTCGGAACCAGACATTAAGTGTATAATGTGCAACCAGGACTGGTAGATTTATGTGGTTATTACCAGGCCCGGAGCTAAGGAGGGTGTGGGGGGTGCAACACCCCCCAAAATTTTTTCACGACTTTTAGTCTGCAGAAATTATGTTTTAGTCGGCAGACCGTAAGGTAAACCTTTACCCAAGACTTTTTTGTTTTTTTATGTCGCCAACTATATTTGGCAGTCTGCCGACTAAAACAATTTCTGCAGACTGAAAATCGTGTTACTCGACAGATAATTAGAGCCCGTCGGCAGAACAGTTTTTTACTTGAGACGATATCGCATTTCAATCACCGTCCTGTATACCGTCCTGTGAACTCGTCCCGTGAACCTGTGAACCAGGATGGTAACTGAAATGCGATATCGTCTTAATAAGTAAAGAACTGTTGTGCCGACCGGTTCTAACTATCTGTCGAGTAACACGACTTTCAGTCGGCAGAAATTATGTTTTAGTCGGCAGACTGCCAAATATAGTTGGCGACATTTACAGTAAACATTTGAGTAGCATTGCGAGATAGAGTTTCCTGGCCGAACTTTGTCCAGTTGAGACGAGACATATAAAACGGAAGTGGTTATTTGCGGACCAGCTTTACATCCGTGAGAATTCTGTGTCTGTGTTTGGTCGTTTAATAGCGAGCACATATCTTCTACAACTTCGTCAATTTGGATACAAGATTAACATAAAGACTGGTTTTAAAGTATCGTTAACCAAAGATATACCAACCCGTGAACCCGGGGTTGTCATGCGGCAAAGCGTCAAATTTGTGCTATACTGCATTGTTTAAACATGAAAAGGCGATGAGTAAAAATAGTATGCAAAGCGACAGACTGCGGGGCGGAATTTAACAGCGATTATCGACTACAACATAACCGTAAGCAACATGGGGGAAGAAAAGTGCCTTACGAGACTGCTGGCGCACCAGGAAATCCTTTTGAAGCAGCTAAGCGTAGAAATGTGTGTTTTGGTCAAGGTGAAACAGAACCTCGGAGCAATGTAGATGAAGATGTTTTAACAAGTACAAACACACATCAGCGTCAACTAACGCCAACGGCAACCCTGTCCAATCAGCCTATGCATGAATCGGAGAAGGAAACGGAGGTTGGCTGCTTGCCAGATAAATTGCTTTCCCCAACGAGAGACGATCCAGAACTGTGTGATGAAGTAAGCGTTGACCTCGGGCTCCGCCGACAGGAGCAAGTCCACCACCAAGCCTCAGATAGTGGAACCACCTCAAACCAGGAGCAAGAAGATGTTGGCGTGGATGTATCACCAGTGGAAACGAAAGATACAGTTAGCCAGATAAGCCTCGTGGATATTACGTTGCAGTCGCAGATGGCAGATATGGATACCTTTGTCAATGAGAATAGTGGTGGGTCTGCTCAGTCAAGTGATAAAGAAGATGAATCGGATGCCTCATGGGTTACTTGTGCCGGGAAACTCCAGCATATAATGACCAGTCTAGATCGAACAGGCCACTTAATTTTAGAAGAGATGAAAAAGCCAAGTGTTCCTAACATTAAACAGTTTGCTGTTTCGGTGGTTGAGCTTGCAGAAAGTATGGTAAACCAGAGCAACGAGTTAAAGAAGTGTGCAAAATGCTGTTTGGGAAAGATAAAGAAAGAGAAAAGCAGAGGATCAGTTTCTCGGTAGGAAATAGCTTATTTGCTGGAACACGATCCGGGAAAGCGAGGTGAAATTTCATCCGATAACCAACGGGAATTTCTAATCAACACGGGGCCTTACCAACCCAAATTAGCGGCCTACCCAAGCAACGATTCAAGTATCCCACCTGGTAAACAAAATAGGTTTTCGAGCCAATGGTACAAAGATTACCCTCACCTTGAATATAGCGTCCAGAAAGATGCAGCCTTTTTTTTTCCTGTGTTGCCTGTTCCCAGAAGGAGTTGGAAGACCCTCAGCAGACAAAGCATGGACAGTAAATGGAGTTAGGCAGTGGCATAAGATGAAGAGTGTCGGAACCAAGAAGAAAGGGAAACTGTCACAGCATTTCACGAGCCAGGGACACATAGGGGTACTAAGGGATTTTGCCAGATTTATAAATCCTAATCAAAAAGTTGATGCACTTTTGGATTCATCTTGTAGCCAGGAGTTAATTAAGGAACCAGATGATGCCACATTCAACACCAGAGTGGTCACCATCCTTTGTGATATTGTCCGCACTTTAGCCATGCAGGATATTGCGTTTCGTGGAGAAACAGATGAATCCAACAACTTCTACCAAGTAGTCCAGTTGTTGAGTCGCCACTGCCGCCTACTGAGTTATTGGCTGAACGAGGAGAGAATGCGTCCTTATCATGTCACATACTTGAGTAGATGTTCTCAAAATGAGTTTATCAAGCTCATTGGTGATGCAGTCCGACATCGAGTTGTCAAGGAATTAGAAGGAGCACCAGCATTCTCGGTGATGGCCGACACGACTCCCGATACGAGCAATAAAGACCAGATGTCTATTGTTGTGAGGTACGTCGCAGATAACAAACCGGTGGAACGTTTGCTTTCTTTGACGGTGCTAGGAGATAAATCTGGCGATGGACATGCAACAGGGATATTGAGATGTCTCAACAAACATAGTGTCGATGCGGGGAAGCTCTTTTTCCAGTCCTATGACTTCACGGCGTGTATGTCTGGAGAGTACAACGGTTGTCACAAGAAGCTTAATGAGAAGATCAAAAAAGATTTCCCAGAGAAGGAAGTGCCTTACATTCCGTGCCAAGCTCATCGGTTGAATACATCTGTAGAGCGAAGTTGCAAAGCTAGTACCATCGTGTCATCAATGTTTGTCGTCCCACAATCATTGTACTCGTTTTTCTCAAGCAGCACCAAGCGGTCTGAAGCACTTACAAAAGCACAAGAGAGCGTCGAAGGAGCATTAAAGCTACGAAATCTTTCGCAAACTCGGTTGATAGCCAGATCGGAGTCCATCAACAGTGTTTCGATCTCCTTTGAGTCGATAGTCTCTCTGCTTCACGAAATTATCGACAAAGAGCTGGATTCGGACTCAAACACCCGTGATCAGGCCAAGGCACTTCTGAAGACTTCATTTTCAGCCTGGGAATAATGAGATTTATCATGTGTCATTGCAAGGTGCTCGTCGTTCAGCTTCAGGAAGAAGGTTTGAACTTGCTTGATGCCCTTACTTTGGTGTCCACGACAACAAAGGCTTTGGGAAGGATTCGCAATGAAGTTGATGTAGATAAGCAGGTGAAGGCTGTTGCAGCGATGGCAAGACACGTTGGATGCGACCCGGAAAAAGAATTCAGTCATCATCACAGGAGAAGAGTGCCCCCAAGGAGGCTGGATGATACATGTGAAAACGAGGCTGAGGTTGGTTTCGCCAGTTTTTACCGGAAGGAAACGTTCTCTGTTCTTGATGAGATTATTACAGATTGTAGAGAGAACTGGAATCGGGTTTTTATGGAACATAAAACCTTTTTCAGTCTTGCTGCCACCGTGGGGAGAAATCAGTAAAGAATTAGCAGAGAGTTTATGCGAGTTGTTGGGCGGAAGCTTAACAAGTGAAAACCTTGTCGGAGAGCTCATTGTCTTGAGAGAAGAGTCTATTGACGGAAAGCCGTTGAAAACCAAGCCAGTCCGTGAAGTTGCTGCCTTCGTCAGTAAGAGAAAGTTTGTCTACCCCACTTGCAACTTGGCGTTCACCTTTCTTCAAACGACATCAGTCACTGTGGCTTCAAATGAAAGATCATTCAGCAAACTGAAAGTGGTCAAGAACAAGCTAAGAAGAACTGTGCTCCAAGATCGCCTGGAATATCTTATGTTGATTTCATGTGAAAGAGATATTTCAGAGGGGTTAGATCTAAACACCATTATTAAAAACTGGGTTCATTTGAAGAAAAGACGTGTTCGATTTAACACGGACAAGTAGAATCATTAAAGCCTGGACAAGTAGAATCATTAACCTTTAGCACTTATCAATTTAAATTAATTTCAAACTACCAAATTTAATACTCACAAATCTAAAGCTGATGTTAAATGTTTTGCTTATATGTAATCAACGAGAGATCACTAAAGACATGAATTTTAATACTAAAATACCATCACGTTTTCATTTCGTATTGATAGTGCGTACTTATTAACGTGGGACTAATTGACCATTCCACCAGTTGACAAGCGTCATTTTAGTAGGCACTCGACGGAAAGACAAAAGGTTCGATTGATAGGATATAGTCGGTACAAGCTCGTGCGTCAGTCGGTTGAAGTGAACTTACACCCCCCTGTAGAATTTTCTGAGTACGGCCCTGGATATAAAGGAGTGTAAATAAGGGTCTTCTTATAAGTGACTGGGAAAACACTCATGAACATTGTACGAATTTATATAAGCCGGTAAAGGAGGATAAAGGACCAATCAAAGCGACAAATGCTAGTGATGTAAAGGAGCGTTAATGTCTTATTAGATTCGACAAGAAAAAGCTTTAGCCTTTTTAATAGCACATTTATCCCTTTTGAAAGTTGGTTTCGGGTTTATTTCGTTCTCTTCCATGCTAAGAATGTTTAATAAATGTTATGTCATTTTTTCTGGCCGACGCTTTTGACATTCACGTAAACGGAATAATTGGTTGTTTTGTTCACAGAATTTGCTTTTGGCGTAAATAAAATTTGGTAAGCCTTATTGAGCTTCGAAAAATCCTTTTGAATCAATGAATTGTCTGGCTAAACAACGCTTTCTCGTTAATCCTGTAACACCCAGTGTCCAATATATCGAACATCTATGAACAGAAGAATCAGTAAGAGAACAAAGGAAAAACAAAGAGAAAACAAAGAACAAAAGAAATAAAAATTCGGGCGTTACAGGGTTAAGGAAAGACAAAAGCTGCATGTTGACAAGTAAAATTGCCTGATGTTGGTCAAAGTAAAATAATACACATTTTGCTGTTCATTACCAGAAAATATACCATCATTAACACCCACCTCAAACTCATTAACGCGAAAATACATTCATTTTATTCAGTTGACATTAATTAGCGTAGGTACGCAACCATCTGCATCGAAGGAGATTCTATAGCGCTAACAGACGACCATAAACACCATTCTACAATACAATAAAAATTAATAAAATTTCAATTAAACGAGATATTTCTCTTGCAATGTCATAACATATAACTTTATCAAAAAGTTGTTGGAACCTGCTTATTAAACTTTTGACCTCATCAAAAGCCACTTTTCCATCAATGGCACTGTAGATATAGGAAGCAATCAGTATAAAGGAAACAACACGATCTTGAGTGACGAACGTAAAATTATTGGGGAAATTATTAGGATTCTAATAGAACGTGGTGGAAAAGGCCAATTCAAAAGAAACTCGACTAAATTCAATGGGCGTTAACCAATTAAAGTACATTCGAATAGGAATGTAGTTGATAAGTCAAAAATTTAATTGATAAAGGATTGAAATCTGATGTAACCAGTATATCCATATCAGCTGATAAAGCTGTGAAAGGTATTGTGCGAAGATCTGAAGAAATCAAAAGTCGGACCTCAATATAACAAAAGAATACGGCTTTGCTAAAAAAAATGGTGATGATCTGATCGATTTATACATTGTTTACTTTATATGCTTGACAGTAAAAATATTGACATTACGTTTGTATCATTTTTGGCTTCTTCGTTGTTGATAAAACGCGACATCTAAAGACGTACATAGATACTGCGCAGTGTATTATGTCGTGATATGCTAAATGTACTGCTCATAAAAAAGAGTCATGCTTACTTTCTGTATGTCGTTCTTGCTGAAACGGTGTTTGGGTGAAGAAAGTCTGATTAAGACTTCGGTTTTTGGTTCTGTGCCATCCATAAGGCAATTTTTCCGAAGAAACGGAGATTACTTATGTAGCTATCACAAGCGTAGAGTTTTTTTATTTCCAACCCAGGGGGGCGCTAAAACCGAAAGTGGAAATGTCTGACTCCACGATAGGTGTATGATTAGTTGCTAAGGCTTCAAATTTCGGGGTTGATTTTAGCTCATTTTCTCAGGCATGTCATGGGTACTGCACCTTTTGCTGTTCATTACCAGAAAATATACTATCATTAACGCCAACCTCCAACTCATTAACGCAAAAATACGTTCATTTTATTTCAATCGACATTCATTAGCATAAATACGCAACCATTTGTATGAAATGGCATTCCATAGCGCCAACAGACGTCCATTAGCACCACTCTACTATACATCTGGGATAATAAAATTTCAATTAAGGAAGATGTTTCTGTTGTTGAATAATTTCAGTGTAATATGATCTAGTGCCATGTTCTTTTCCAACATCTAGGGGGATTGAGACTTGAATCCTCCTTTAGGGTGTGCTTCTACCATCTCCCTCCTGTTGCTATTCTATAGCACATGTTCAATTATGTAAAAAGTCGGGAAAAAAAAGGGGAAAAGCCTTCGTTGCATGTCAAAATGTGCATAACTTCTTAACAACATCGTTTTGTAGCGAAAACGTTTTTCGTCTTATCTTGTTGTGTTCCATTCTCAAAAAAAGCATTTTTGGTTTAAACTTGTATTCTTGTAAACTAGACTTATGTACAGTGGCGTCACGAGGGAGGGGGGGGCAGGCGGGTACACTTGCCTCGGGCACTGGTGTTTGTGGGGGCGCAAAAGTCAAGGTTAAATAACATCATTGATGACATGACATGTTCCGAGGACAATTAGTCAATTAATAGGTTAAGAAGGAAAATGCATTAAATCTGCCAAGATCTCATACTACCAAAACTATTTTAGAGATAACATTGGCGACATCAAAAACACCTGGAAAGGTGTGAATGAAATTATAGGCAAGGACCCCAAAAATTGTGAAATATCTAATATTAAAATTGACGAAAGTGAATATATCGATCGAAATGAAATCAGTAATGTTATTAATGAGCATTTCTGTAACATAGGCCCAAAATTAACAAAATCAGTACCAAAATCGGAATACCTCGTATCTTGATTATATTATTCAAACAGAAACTAGTTTCTCTCTCAATGAGACAAACGATTCTGTGGTATATGAATGGATACAATCGCTCCCTGTCAACAAGGCTACTGGTCTTGATGAGATATCTTGTAGATTGCTGAAAGAAGCTGCTCATATTGTTACCCCATCTCTAACTTTTATTATTAATTTGTCATTTAAGTGTGGAATCTTTCCCATTGAATGGAAAGCTGCAAAGGTGTTGCCTGTTTATAAGGAAGGAGCACATTCAAATCCTGATAATTATCGACCAATATCTGTCTTGCCAGTTATTAGTAAAATAACTGAAAAGATTGTATTTAATCAATTTTATGATTATCTGCTTAATAATAATTTACTGGCCCAAACACAGCACGGATTTAGACCAAAGCATTCTACATTGACAACTCTTCTTTTATCGACAAATCGTTGGTATCAAAATATTGATGAGGGCTTGCTAAATGGCGTTTTATTCTTGGATTTGAAAAAAGCCTTCGATACCGTTGATCATCATATACTTCTAGAAAAACTTAAATTGTATGGGGTTGATTTTAACTCACTTAAGTGGTTTAAATCTTATTTATCTGATCGAAAGCAATGCACAAATGTAAATGGTACTTTATCTCACTTCCTACCCCTTGTAAAAGGGGTCCCTCAGGGTTCAGTTTTGGGACCCCTATTATTCTTAGTTTATATTAATGATCTTCAAACATGTGGGTGTGCATCATCTATGATGATGTATGCAGATGACACGTTTTTGACGGCAACTGCTAACAAACCTGAAGAGCTTGAAGTAATTTTAAATGATGATTTGAAGAAAGTACAAAGTTGGCTAAGAGCTAACAAGTTTACTCTAAATGTTAAAAAAACTAAATATTTAATTATAGCTAGCCAAAAAAGACTTGGAAGTCTTAGTTATAATTTTAACATTAAAATCGATGATAAAACCATAGAAAGGAAATACTCATATAAGTATCTGGGAGTAGAAATAGATGAAAACTTAAATTGGCATCCACATACAGATGAAATAAGCAAAAAGGTGTCGGAAGGTCTTGGAGTTTTAAAATGAAATAGAAGTCTTGTTCCCCATTATACATTTATATTGATGCATAATGCACTAGTATTACCCTATCTAGACTATTGTAGTAACGTTTGTGGTTGTTTGGGCAAAATCCATTCTGATAGACTCCAAAAGCTACAAAATAAAGCTGGAAGGATAATTACATTTTCTGATTATGATGTTAGATCAGCTGACATTCTGCAAACTCTTGGGTGGGATACCCTTGAACAGAGGCGTGCCAAACAATCGGCAGTAAGTGTATATAAAGCAATGAATAATATTTTCCCTGAAGAGCTCAATTCAATCTTTGAAGCTACCTCTCAAATACATTCATATAATCCGAGGAGTACCACCAGCAATATTTATATACCGAGGCCTAAAATGGAAGCTGGCAAGCGACCGTGGAATGGGCTTCCAGAAATGGTGAGAAATAAGCCGACCGTTCGGACATTTAGAAACTCTTTATGGTAACCAGTAGGGCTGTTTTGGCAGTAGGACTGTCTCGTTGGTAGGGGATTTATAATATATTTTAATAATAAGAATGATTTGTTTAATGATTATCATAAATATGTTATTGTTGGAAGAATGTTTGTGTATATATGTATGAAGTATTTGTTATTAAGCTTGTTTGTTTTTCTTTTACATTGTATTATGGTACACGGCTCATTGGAAGAGCATTTTTAATGAAATGATACTGTGTAATTTTTCTTAATTTTCTTAATAAAGCATTTTTGATTGATTGATGATTGATTGATGCAGACAGCAAATTTACATACCTTTTCATGGTCAAAAAAAAGGTTTCAGGAACTGGAAGAAGCCAGAGAGAATTAGCATGAATGAAAATAGCCCAAAGCGTCTCCATTCTTTCACGATCTGGAAAGAAGCTGAAAAACGTCTAAAGGGAGGTTCAATGGACGCACAACTTCAAGACCAAATTGCTTCAGAGAAGGAAAGGTGGCGGCAAGTGCTTCATAGAATTCAACACTGCATACGTTTTTGGCCAACCGAAATTTGGCGCTGAGAGGGCACAGAGAAAGCATTGCTCAATAAAGAATGCCAAAATGCTGGAAATTTTAAAGGCCTTTTGAAACTCATTGCCAAGTTTGATCTGCTCGTGCAGAACCACCTGGAATATGCGCAAAAGAATTGACGACCTGCTTCATATTTGTCGGCTGAAGTGAGAAATGAATTTATCCAGCTTCTAGGTTCAACAGTTAGAAACAAACTACTTAGTGACATCAAAACAGCAAAATACTACGGCCTTATATTTGACTCAACTTCTGATGCTGCTCACAGAGAGCAAATGTCTTAAACTGTGAGATACGTAGACATAAACTTCGAAGAGAAAACAGTAATTGTCAAAGAGTCATTCCTGGGATTTGTCCAAGTTCACCACAAAGATGCAGCGAGTGCGGTAGACACAATAGTTAAGCCGTTGGAGCAGGATCACTTGCTTTTGAAGGATTGCCAATCACAGTGTAATGATAACGCAGCAGTGACGTCAGGTGAAAAACCAGGAATGCAACAAAGACTCACTTCTACGAACCCAAAAGCAATATTCGTAAATTGTGATAACCATTCGTTGAATTTAGCTGGGGTTCACGCTGCAAGTCACGAGGTGGCGACCGTCACATTTTTTGGGATTGTTGAGGCTTTATATTTGTACTTTTCACGGTCGACTTTGCGTTTGGCAAAAGCTGAAACAGACTGCTTGTTACCGTAAAAGCTGAGTCCGAAACGCGTTTGAGTGCTAGAGCAGCAGCAGTCCGACCAATACATGATAATGTGGAAGATTTGGTAGGACTTCTTCAAAACATCGCAAACAATGAATGCGAAAACACTGCTACCAGAAGTGAAGCAACACAACTGGTACATCGTACTTTGATATTCGATTTTCTGGCGCTACTTTGTTTCTGTAATGCTTTGCTTACTAAGATTGACTCATCGACAGGGTCCAGAAACGGCTCCAGGACCCTAAGATGAATTTCCATGATGCCTCACAAGATATCCAGGCTCTCCAGGAACATTTCACAGAAAATTGTGACTGCATCTGTCAAGATTCGATTGAAAAAGCCAAGGAGCTGTATGATCATTGGGAAATCAGGATTCATTGACGGCGGAGAAGAAGGAAGAAGATGCCGGGAGAAAGTGGTGATGATGCAGGTCTCTCCGAGGAAGTAGAAGTGGTTCGGTTGATGAAAGGTACCATCAATAGGCTTAATACAGAAATGGGTGAGAGATTAGTCAGATTAAAAAATCTAGACAACAAGTTTGGCTTTTTTTTGGACGTCAAAGGCCTCTTGTCCTCAGTTTGTCCAGAAGATAAAGAACATATCAATTCCATCAAACAGAAGTATCTTACTCTTGCAAATTTCTACGACACAGACTTGCATGCCTTAGAACTGTTCGATGAGATTATGGATTGCCGAATGCTGCTCAAGAGCCGTGGTGATATGGAAGTCACGACCCCAGAACAATTACTCCGCTTCATTGTCCAACATGGGAACAAAAGTGTATTTCCAAATCTTCGAGTTGGCCTCCAAATTTTGCTGACAGGTGCCATATCTATCGCAAGCAGCAAGCGGTCTTTTAGCAAGTTAAAACTTATCTTGTCCTCCTTTAGAACCACAACGGGCGAAGATAGGTTGTTACAGACACATTTGTTTCAGTGAAGGCCAGAAAGATCGTGTTTTGAGTAACCTGGCCAATCAAACTCATGAAACAAGTTGGATTTTTTTCGCAAGTAGTAAATACTCAAATGCAACTTTTCGCTCGAATTCTCTATTTCTCATTGTTAGAACAGTAATACAATTTCGTTGTGATTGAACAGCTCGGAAAAGGGAACTATTGACGTTACATTTTTTTAAAGACTCATCAGAAAGCAAGATAATTTTAATTATACATGTAGAAAGTTTGACTTTAGTCTTTAATTTCTTGTATCTACACCTATTCTTGTATAAATTTGAATATTTTATCCTCATAATACATCATATAGTATATTTAACCGTGATTCATCTTATTTCCTAAGGTACTTGTTTAGTTAACTTAGTGTGTGCATACTATTTGGAACTTGGAACCGTTTTGAAGATTTTGTTTAGGCTGAGGTACGGGGGGGTGCCAACGTTGACCTCGACCCCAGGCGCCAGAAACCCTCGCGACGCCGCTGCCTATGTAAGTGTTTACACCTTTTGCTGTTCATTACCAGAAAATATACTACTATTAACGCCAAACCCAAACTCGTTAACACAAAAATACATTCATTTTATTCAATCGACATTCACTAGCGTAGATAGCCAACCATTTGCATCAAAGGGCATTCTATAGCACCAACAGACGACCATTAACACCTTTCTACTATACATGAGGGATAATAAAATTTCAATTACGCAAGAAAAATATCTTGCCTAATTGAAATTTTTGTATCGCTAATGTATAGTAGAATGGTGTCAATGGTCGTCTGTTGGCGCTATAGAATGCCCTTTGATGCAAATGGTCGCCTATCTACGTTAATGAATGTCGATTGAATAAAATGAATGTATTTTTGCGTTAATGAGTTTGAGGTAGGCGTTAATGATAGTATATTTTCTAGTAATGAACAACCTTGTTCATTACAACCTCAAACTCATTAAAGCAAAAATACATTTATTTTATTCAATCGACATTCATTAGCGTAGATACGCAAACCATTTGCATCAACTGACGACCATTAATACCATTCTACTATTTGGGATAATGATATTTCACTTACACAAAAGAAATATTTTGCCTAATTGAAATTTTATTGTCCCTAATGTATAGTAGAATGGTGTTAATGGTCGTCTGTTGGCGCTATGGAATGCCCTTCAATGCAAATGGTCGCATATCTATGCTAGTGAATATCGATTGAAGAAAATGAATGTATTTTTGTGTTAATGAGTTTGAGATTGGCAATAATGATAGTATATTTTCTGGTAGATGAACGATCTTCAAGCTCGATAGTCAGAAAATGATTTCTGAGCCCCAGACGGGGATCTAACCTGCAACCTTCTGATGACCGGTAAGACGCTCTAACCATTGAGTTACCAAGACTCAGATGGTGAGCTAGGGTGCAAGTTCGATATATATGTGCGACCTAAGCGGAAGCCACTATATATTAATAATGATTGATGCAGTTTAATGTTTGAGAAACATGAGAGCTTGGATATATTAAGGTAGATGAACGATCTTCAAGCTCGATACTCAGGAAATGATTTCTGAGATCGTTCATCTACCTTAATACATCCAAGCTCTCATGTTTCTCAAACATTAAACTGCATCCGTCATTATTAATATATAGTGGCTTCCGCTTAGGTCGCACATATATATCGAACTTGCACCCTAGCTCAACATCTGAGTCTTGGTAACTCAATGGTTGGAGCGTCTTACCGGTCATCAGAAGGTTGCGGGTTCGATCCCCGTCTGGGGCTCAGAAATCATTTTCTGACTATCGAGCTTGAAGATCGTTCATCTATCTTAATATATCCAAGCTCTCATGTTTCTCAAACATTAAACTGCAGTATATTTTCTGGTAATGAACAACAAAAGGTATATTGGCTTGTAGAAATAATAAGGCCTTCACGGTTATATTACCCCGACCAGCATGGCAGTAACCCTGTCATTCGTGAATCACGTATCAATTAGTGTAAAATCACAGGAGGCTAAGCTATTTCTGAGGGGACTGAAGCCCCTTAGCCTCGCTGTACTCTACGCCTCTGGTAGCTATAAATGTAAAAGATCAGGGAAGTGGACAGGTGACCATATTTATCGTCAGTCTAGCTACTCTTTATCATATTTGATCGCCAAAAATTTAGAAAAGAATACGTCATTTCCACTAGCATTTCCTGTAAGCAAGTGTGGACATAGATTGTGGTTGCAACAAGTCCCTATAAAACACTAATTGCAACTAGTTGCACACCAATCATTCTATGATGTTTGTTCGAAGTTATCGCGTGATAACTTCGGTTGTGTTGGACGCCAATGTCATGGATTGCTGCTCTAAAAACTATAAGTTGTATATCTTGAAGAATGGTTTTTATCCCCGAAACGAGATAAAGTTTTTTTTAAAAAGTTCATTTTGACTTATACATGTGTATATTTGGGCCAGAAGCCAGACCCAACCGACAATTTGAAAAAATACAAGATAAAACATATTCCTAAGAGGAACATTTTGAAAACTCAGAATATGAGTCAAAATCAAGACGAAAGTTGAATCAGTAATATTTCAGGTTTATTTCAAAACCATCAGACCAATTAAAATTACATTAAGTATGCAGAGTTTATATATACATAGGTGGGTGACATCATTCTGAATTAGCCTAATTAACATAACTATAAACCGACATGGGTAAAGCAATGGAATGGAACAGAAATGGGTGACAAGGTGGTGAAAATGGTATGTGACTGTCAAAGGTGGAGAAGAGGCAGTGAGAATTAGGAAATTAGTTTAAGTTCTTTACTGGCCCTCATAAAACTGTGTACATTAAAAGGTCAAATTGGAGAATTAAGATCTGCTGGTAGCTTGCTATAGCAATGTATACGGTCTTACAAGTTTTCTTCTTAAACTATTTTATTTTGGTTACCCTGTTATTTATTTTCTTACTTCAAAATTGAATATGATATAATGATTTCTAATCAATAGTCTGTCAAAAGCCCTTCCCCCAAGAAAGGTTGTCGAGGGGATCTTTCCCCATTGCCCCCACGCTGTGTAGTTACGTTTGTGGCAACCTGGCTTGTTTTCTATGAAATACTGCTCTTGGTAGCGCTTCTAAAATTGAATACTTTCAATACTCTAACAGAAATCAACACTATTCAAACATTAATAAAACCAAAATTGTGTTTCTCATTCAAAATCTAGGCCACTGGTGATGATCTGGTCCAAAAAGTTTCTCAAGAAATGTCTTCTGTTGATGCTTACTTTGTTGGTATCGATTTGCGTTCTTCGACGTTTATCTGTTGTTCGTCCTCTGAATGCCTCGCGGGTATCTGGAACAAAGAAAGCCACTAAAAACGAGTTTAAACTGAATAATTCGACAGCCGATTGTAAACGTATTATAGATGGAGATAGTAAGGAGATCTCACGCGTGAAGCAAGAAATGAAGAAAGTTCCAAAACAGGCAATTACGTCTGAAGACTACATCAGCTTCTCCAAGGACTGCGAAAGTTTTCAGAAGAGAAGGGGATATATCCTGAGAGCCTTGAACAAAAATGGAGAGGACTTTCCTATTGCTTTTAGTGTCATTATTTATAAAGACATTGAGCAATTCGAGAGACTTCTTCGAGATATCTATCGACCTCAAAACTCCTACTGCATCCACGTTGATCGTAAATCACCCGACATCTTTCATCGTAATGAACTACAAACGTTTATTTACAATATATACAAAACTGTTAATGAGGTTCGACACTGGCTTCTCTTTATCACATAGACCACACCTCAACAGGAAAAACAGAAAAAAGAAAAAAACACAATACGTCCGGTTTCTTACAAGCTCCTTGCTTGCCGCTAGACAATTATTGAGTCAAAGTGCCATGAATTATGAAACGTATTCGCTAGCAAATAAAAAAGATATGCTCAAAAAAGTTTCCTCTGAAATTTCTAATCTGATTTCAGACGACTTTTAGAAAAAATGGATGAGGATTTTTGCTGGTAGCCACTCGTGGAGTAATTAACTTTGTTAATTAGTGTTCACACGACAGTTGCGAATATATTTGACGTTTTGACCTTGTTGTAAAAGATCGATCAAGAGCTTCAAAAACCAAGGGCGGCCCCCCAAAAATTGGGGCGCTAATGGCTATAGGAAGTAACTTAGCAGAGAAGGCAAATAACTTACAGAAGAGTTTTTGCAGGATATTGTTCCAAAAAATGCTGTACAGCTGTACGGCTTTCATAAATTTTAGGAAACCTTTCTGATTTTTAAATTATGCAACCGTATGTCTACGTATCCTACAATAATTTTTCTTATTATAAAGCTTTGAAATAGAACACAAAAAACGGTGACGGAGTCCCTAAGTGACTATTACATACACGTCTTAAACATTAAAATCTTCAAAGTACTTAATCCTTTCATCATGCAAATCCACAAATTCTTTTTCCTTTTCTTCTCCTTTTTTCTCTTTCCTTTTTTTGTCTGGTTAATAGGCTTGTACAGATTGTGCTCGGCAACTTTTTGGCAACTTATTGTGTTTGGAGCAACTTTTTATGGGCCCAGCAACTTTAAGCAATTTTCTCCGGCAAAAGCATAATTTTAGGAAATTTTTAGTGAAAACTAGGCAAGAAGTGAAAAACGTGTTTTGTATTTGTTTTTTCCTGAATAATTCTGGCCGAAACCAGATTAGGCGATTACTGAATTCAGCCCGAGTCCCGACAGTAAACAACTGAGCCAGCCATCCACCATTCCAGCGGATATTCCATTTAGCTTAAGTTAGTAGAGCAACCATTTTGAATTTGAAGTTCATAACTATGGCAGATCAAGACGAAGACGATTAGGAAATTGTATCTGGAAATGATCCCATTGCTGAGGCAGTAAATGCTGGGGCAAGGTTTAAGGTTCCCGAAAGTGCTGCAATAAGTCGGAAACGAAAATTGAATGTCAACAGCGGAAAATACAGACAACGAGGACCATTGAACTCTAAAAAGACTGGAACGATACCTGCAAGCTGGATTTTGAAGCCATCATGGAGGCTGACATGTAGGTCAATTTGCAGGTCATCCCAGTCCCCTACTCGATAAAGCACGCAACCTCTTGCGAAAACATAGCCTAAATTTCGCATTTGTTGACAGTTTTCTTTTTTTATCCTCAGTAAACAGAGGACAATGTCGGTAGGACTGCATATTTGTCAGAATTAGCTGTCAATGAAAAGTAAGGGTTCAATACAACTTTTCCCCACGCATGTTTTTGATCTACATGGCTGCCCCTATGTCGGCTTCGTTCATTCGTGAGACCTGGTATAATGAGGTATCGTTCCAGTCTTTTTAGAGTTCAATGACAAGGACTGGGAGGTATCGAAGCTACAACAGTAAAAAGTAAGACGTGTGCTTGGGATAGATTGAAAGACTTTCCTAAACAACATTTGTCTAGTTGTAGAAGGAAAATTAAGATGTAATGCATGCAGTGAAATTCTTTCTCTGAAGAAAAGCTCTATTGAAAAACATATTAAATCAAGAAAGCATCTAAGCGGAAGGGATAGTATTGCGAAAAGCAAAAAAGAAAACCAACCTATCGTGCAGTGTTTGAAAAAGCAAGACAAGCTTAAAATGAGCGGTTCTACACTTCCTCAAGAAACGAGAGTGTTTCGCTTTGAGTTAATAGAGTGTTTCCTTAGTGCTGGAATACCACTATCGAAAATTGATGACCTTCGTCCATTCCTTGAGAAACATGGCTACCGTCTGACTGCCTGTGGTCATCTTAGGGAGCTCATCCCTTCGATACTCGAAAAGGAAAAAGAAAAAGTTAAAAGTGAGCTCCAGAACGCCGAGGAGGTATCTATTACTTTTGACCGCACAACTAGATTAGGAAAGGCTCTTGCTGTTGTCATCCGTTTTGTACAAGAAAACTTCAAGCATACACAGCGTCTCGTACGGCTTCAAGTTCTTGCTAAGGCATTAAAGGCCGAAGAATTAGCCAAGAGACTGATGTCTTATGTAGCTGTTGATTATCATTTTGGTCCAAACATGTTAATAGCAGCGATCAGAGACGGAGCCTCAGTGAATGGAGCAGCCTTGCGTCAGCTGTTATTCTTTTATCTAAACATGATGGACATTGTGTGCTTTTCTCACACCATTGACAATGTGGGTGATTATTTCCAATTTAGAGTCCTAGATAGTTTTACCCGTTACTGGGTGAGTCTATTTTCTCGTAGCCACACTCCCCGATTATTATGGAAAGAGAAAACAGGAGTGTCCATGAAATCACACAGTGAAACGCGATGGTGGAGCAAATGGGAGATCCTGAATCAGGTATCTGATTTCTTTGGCGATGTTGAGTCTTTCCTAAGGGAAAATGAGAACATTTGTCCTGCAAATCGTCAGCATCTATTGGATATAATAGATAATCCTCGAGATCTACAAGACCTGCGTTTAGAGGAAGCAGCTATTGTTAATGCTGGAGTTCACTTTGTTAAAGCTACCTACTTCCTCGAGGGTGACGGGCCGCTGATCTTCTCCTGCTACGAGAAACTGGCAGCTGTTTTGCAAGCTGTTGCTGTTGGTTATTATCCACGCACTACTGTAGCTGCTCGAGGAATTGCTTCCGGTAATGCTGCTATACATAACCAGCTTGTGGATCAAGCGAAAGCATGCATTCAGCCAGGCTTGAGTTTCTTTCAACAGAAATTCGGTGGGCAGTTTCACACAGTAGTTCATGCCTTTCAGGTAGCACGACTTTGTTGTCCTATTCAAGTACAAGTTCTTAAACCAACTCCAGATTCATTGGAAGAGTTCAGAAACTACCCCTTTCTACATGATGATAACTGCATTGCAAGCTTAGCTCAGGAGCCACGAGCCTATCTCGCTGCTGCTGAAGGTGTAAATGTATCAACCGAAGATGAAAAAGTGGATTGGTGGGCAGCACACCGTGATAATCTTCCTAACTGGGCAGCAGTCGTAAAAAAGCTGCTACTTATCCAGCCTAGCTCTGCTACTGCTGAAAGGGTGTTCAGTCTTCTAAACACGTTCTCTTCCCAACAAGACCATACACTCGAAGATTGCCTAGAAGCATCTGTAATGCTTAGATATAACAACAGTCAGAGGAAGTAAAACTGTGAAACATGACCATCTAAAGCCAACAAAATTGCTTTATAGTTTCTATCAGGTTTTATGTAATATATATAGTTATTATAAGGCTTAATAATTATGCAACTCCAAAACTGCATGTCAATTGTTAAATAATTGATGTTACAGTGTATGTGTCAGAACTGAGAATTCATTTTTTCTTGTAGTTTTCAATAATGTGGAGGCTTAGCCTCGTTAAATAAAGTTTCTGTTCTGTTCTGTTCATTCAAGTCAATGGGGTGGTATAAGGAACTGTTACACAATTTAAATTTTGTTAGATCGAGTAGAGGCAGTTTAAAATAGGTTATATCTTGCTTTGTGCTCTTTTTTGTGAGCAACTTTTCACATTTTAAGAGCAACTTTTTCAATTTTCGAGTAACTTTTGTGCAACTTTTGAGTGTTTTTAGAGCACAATTTCAGCATTTTCGTAGCACAATCTGTACAAGCCTAGTCTGGCAGACACCATATATTGAACAAAGTACGCTATCTTTTTTGCCATTGAGCTTTTGTTTAGGAAGAAAACCACGTAAAACGCGTGTTTTCTGATGGCTGGTAAATACTAGCGCGAGCATTTCGAGACATATCCATAGTTACTTCTCCACAGTTTTAATTTTATTGATCAATTATTACACTTTAGTCAGGGACTTTTTTCCCACTTGATGTTACGCCACATTTCCTCCAGATGTCAAGATTCATTAAATTATGAAAGTACAAATTTTGGGTTTTTCGGCAGAAATGGGGGGCTCTGTCCCCCAACTTTAAAAGTGGGGGGGCTCAAGCTCCCCTTGCTCCCCCTATATCTCCGCCCCTGAGGACTATTCTTTTGTGCACACGTCACAAATTGAAAAATACGAAACATTTGAAAAAAATTCAAGTAAACACTGAGACTTTAAAAGATATCTTCTTAATACCAGTGGTGTGACATCAGTGATTTTATGGAAAATAGCCCCGACGTTTGCAGCTCTCGACAGGTGACTTTTCAATTATCCATGCTAATTTTTTTATATATTATAATAATATAACAGAGCTTTCTTTTAATATAAAATTTACTGTAAAATTCAAAATACCAGGGCATCAATTTTGTCTTTAAACATTCCTCGTTTACGTAGTTTTGTCATGGCGTTGAAATGAACAAACTTCATGCTCACCAAAGCGTTTACAAAAATGTCCGTATTTCTGATTTTATTTCATTTTATGGTTCACGAAATGTCCATGTGTTGAAGTGTTCAGTTCTATACAGATAAGTTAAACTATTTCGCGTCGCGAGCATGTTATATTTTTCTAATTTTCGGCCGATGAAACGTCGTCTCTGACTCGATGCAGTATTTTACGTTCAACCTCAAAACGAAATTCCTTTGGAAAGTTGTATTGTGATGGTCAATAATAGCTCACCAAAAGGATTATCCAGACAAAATATGAAGAAATCCGAAATTTCATGTTTGTCCTTGAGTTCACGATATTTACTGACATCCGCTCTTCAAGTATTGTTTTTGCATAGAATGTGACATTCATTAGCGTAGATACGCAACCATTCGCATCAAAGGATATTCTATGGTGCCATCTGACGACCATTAACATCATTCTACTATACATCAGGAAAATAAAATTTCAACTACGCAAGATATTTCTCCGGTCTGTTGGAAGGTCGAGTTGAGGTTTTACCGAATTCGGACATGTAAAAAAGATAAGATAATATAACTGTCAAAATTCGTACATAAACTGAAATCGGTTAGACCGTTTGAAGCTCTTTTATTTCACCAATATGTCTATGACTGTTTTGCCATTTCTCACACAGCCGACAACGTTCTCATGTGTTCGCTTGAGCCCTTTCAAGACTATCTTAACTCACAACATTGAAATATGTTTTGTAGCAGAATAGAGAATAATTCTATTCTATCTTTCTTGAACGTCTTGACTGATCGCACACAAGGCTTTCAACTTCTGTTTATCGGAAGCCCACGTTCACCGGTTTGTTTATAAACTTTTATTTTGATAGTCTTATTCCCCTATCTTTTAAACGTGATTTCGTCTGCGCCTTCACTTAACTGATATTATAAAATTTTCTCATCATACCACATTTTCCTGACAAATATAATTTCAAGCCATTAATCAACTTTAGCTCACAACACTTTGCTAGCACACATCAACGTTTAAATCTTAAACAAAACATATCTTGCAATCAAAGCTTACAAATCACGGCAGTACTGGACTGCATGAAAGCAATGATCACGAAACTTTATTTAGCCGCAAAACAGTTTTCTTTTTTCAGTGTTCTGAAAACGTTGACCCACAACTGTTTAAAATAAATATCTGGCTTAATGTTTTTCAGCGGCGTAAAAGAATGTTACTAGGGTGTAATAATTACCATAAATGCTTGTTCAATGTTTCCCCCTGACCGAGGGGGCGGGCAACCGAGGGAGATTTGACATGTTAGTCGCCAGCATGACTGACGTTAGTCGAGTCAAGGTAACAGTCACGGTAAACAAATTAATGTGTTGATGATAATAAGTCATTCTGGAGTGGTTGATTGACGAACGTAAAAGCAACTGATTACTATTTATTCAGAAAATTGATTGCAGTTGAACAGCGAAGTTTGAATAAGTTTACGCACTAGTGCTGGTTAGGAATAAGAATTAATGTTCATAGTGGAGACAGAATATTCCATTTGTCGATGGAATATTCCAAGGACATGCCTGCTTTTTGAGTCTTCTTCTGTTCTTTCTCTCTTTTTCTTTTAGGGTGGAGACGGGTGGCATTTTCCACTCCCGCCCCCCGGTTGGCAATTTGCCTCGTTACGCCACCGAGCAGAGCAGAACGTGATCAGTAGAGCATTTTACATAGCAAAACAGTAATCGAAATATTGGCGAAATAAAAGAGGTTCGAACTGTCGTACCGAATTCAATTTAAGTACGAATCATGATAGTTTTACTCCATTATCCTTTATACATTTCGGGATTCCATATAACCTTAAATCAACCCTGCAACAGACCGGAGAAATATCTTGCGTAATTGAAATTTTGTTCTCCTTAATGTATAATAGAATGGTGTTAATGGTCGTCAGTTGTCGCTATAGAATGTCGTTTGATGCAAATGGTTGCGTATCTACGCTAATGAATGTCACTTTCTATGAAAAAAAAATTAATTGAAAGTGACAGAAGCGTTAATGAATGTTGATTGAATAAGCTGAATGTATTTTCGCGTTAACGAATTTGAGGTTGGTGTTGATGGTATATTTTCTGGTAATGAACAGTAAAAGGTGTAGTAACATTTTAGATAACATTAGCCCAGACCATATTTCACAAATATATTTTGCTGAATCAGCATATTCATCTTTGACATTGTAAAACTATGCTGTAACTGCATCAGAAAATGGAGTGCTGCGAAAGGTTTAAATGTAATAGTCTGCATGTGGACCAGAATTTAATTATACTTCTAAATTAAAATTTACGACTTGTGGCTCAATTTATACCGTTCACTTCCATTAAACTTCTGTTGTGGCTTTATTTAACTGAGGACAGGAACAAAGACTCTATCGTAATTAACGAATCAACTACCTACTGCTGGCCAATCTTGTTTTATACCAGATACAGAAAATGGCAACGTCGCACATCGAACATAACAAGCAAGAAGACGAAAATCTGGAAAGGTAAGTGAAAGTCGTACTTAGTTGAAGTAGACCAACTTTAACTGAGAGTTGTACAGAATCAGATGACAGTCTTCTTGCTTGTGAAACGATATTGTTGGCGGTGAATGTATTAAGAAAATTGCATTTGGGACGAGTAAACAATTTCAACAAAGAAGTACGTAAATCTTTACCCTTAAACTACAAAATCAACATATAATAACCGAAAGAAACCACATTTTTTGTTTCATTTTTTAACTTATACATAAGTTCGTCTTGTCAATTTTATTTTCAGCTTGTACGTTAAATATTAATCATAGCCATACTGTAGCTTACCGATTTCCATGACATGGAAAATGAACTAGCATATAACGATAATATACTACGTGTCCATGAAATGCCTAACAACAAAATGCGTCGTATCATGCTTGACATAGGACTAAGACATAGCTAAAGGGCGGTCGTAAGATGCCTCTGATCTGCCTTAGCATTGAAAAATAATGATTATATTAAATGCATAAAGCAAACCAGCCATTTTTACCAGACTGCAGTTTAGCGGATACATTCCATGCCATCATTTGGTCCTAGTTTTTTTAGCGAGTGTCTTCTTTCACAAAACCATTTAAACCATTGTCCAAACTCCAAAATTGTTAAAATTGCTGTTAACAGAGAATAACATTTATACCCCAGCTTAACCTTTTTTTATTTGAAGATGCTTTCCAAGAAGATTATAATGGTGGCAAGGGCAAAAATATGAGACACAACCATCAAGGGTACCAACACTGGGTTTTGTCACAATACACAGTATCAGCAATGCCTATATACTTTTCATGGGTTTATACATTCAATGGGATATTAAATTGGACTGTGTTGAACATGTCTTCATTATTCAGGGTGTGCCAAAACCTATGTCCAATTGTCCAGGACAAGTTGAAATTCAGTTCAGATGACTAAATCTTTGACATGACCTGTCCTTTGGACAAGCAGATTTTGAATCACTAAACAACTACAGAGACCAATAGAAATTGACTTCAAATTGAATTAGAATTGAAACTTATCTGATAATCATAACAGCAAGCTTCTTACTTGACAAAATAAGTGTAAATATTCTTTGACATCCAAAGTCAAATGTTACATTTACTGTATTTCTTTGTATTTTCAACAAAATTTTTTTGGACAAGCACTTTTGGGCTTCAGACAACCAAATTCTTCATGATAGTTGTCCAAAGGACTAGTGGATTACAAAATTTTCCTCTTACCCTGTTATTATATCATATTAACTTGTTTCCACCATACTGATCAATGAAAAATGAACAGAATTGAGGATAGATTAAATAATATTCAGTTAATTCATAAGGTTTAGTGCTTACTTCTAACTACTTCAATAACTGAACAGAAATAAATGAATGTAACTTTGTAACTAGTCAAAAACTAAAGAATTAACTTTCTAGTTGCTTGTACTGTATCTATGAAGTAACTAGTTATATTTTTACCAAAGCAAACTAGTTACCAAAAATAAATAACTGTTACAGCACAGGTTTTAATCATGTTATGTTTTATAGAAGAAACAGGATTAATTTTATGATTTTATCTTTCAAGTTAAAGTTACTTTACATGAGCAGAATTTCAGCCTTTTTTACCAACAAAACTCATCATTTTGTGTTTACTGTAATCTCCAATGCTTAATCACACTACTACATCATAAGACTCTTAATTTCTGCAACTACAGTATTGTAACTGCATGAATACCTTAGTTTGGAATTAGATGAAATATAAACAAATGGAAACTGCCATTCTAAATCTGAGAACGAACCTAAATAATGGCAGAATTGAATAGATAATTTTGTCATATCATGTGCACTTTAAGTGAAGACCATTTTAGGCATAAACAAACAAACAAAAAAAAAAGGAAAACAACAAAAAAAGCAAAAAAAAAAAATTACAGAAAAAAAACACAACAGTTTCAGAGGCTGATTTAGAGTGCAGCAGTCCCTGTGGGTACACAAACACACATGGAATTGCACACCTCAATGTAAGTAGCCCACTTAAGGTGTTTGTTGGACCTAAATGTTCATCTGTTTTGTTAATTAGGTTGGCACTAGAAGAAATTATGAAGGAAACTAAGCGAGCAAGGGAAAGAGCACAAACTATGGGACCAATGGGATGGTAATTAAACTGTTATTGGGATACTAAACAGAACAAGTTTTAAACTATTAATATGATTATACTGTAGTATTAATTTATAGTGATAGCTGGGTCAAAATAATCACTGTCACAATTTTGTTTTCAAATATGCAAATTCTAGGGTGAAGTGCCCATTACAACCAACAAATAAAAGATTTTTTCGAAATGTTCTCATGGGAACCATGGCAAACCCAAAGTGCAAACCCAAAACAACTAAAGGTAATAACCTATATGGATGACTACTTGTATTGTGGGAATTTTACTGTTACTACTGGTATTGCAACATACTGTAGTGACCAGCAATGTATAGTACCAAGCATAAAGCAAAGCCATAGGAGGGGCAGATTCAGAAGGGACTGAATGGGCTGCACCTTTCTCCCCCTATTCTCTGGGAACTTATTTGTTTAATGGACACTTAGCTTAATTCTTGACAACAGAATTACTACTATCCAACTAAAATATCATTACAGTTTAAATAGCGTACCCAGGAAATTCACAATCTCTGCAGAGAAATTTATATTTGTGACTGAACAGCAGTCATTTTCATCATTTTATACGACAATGGAAAGTGGTTAATTCAATTACTGTTTAAAATTTTCATTCAAAATCAATTTTTGATGTTACAGGTGACATGTTTCTTGACTGCCATATTGAGTGCTTTTGAGGCTTGAGATTTTTATGGCCAGATGCCCTTCCTGGCACCAACCTTTTCTGTCAGGGGAGGACCCTCTGCCTTTGCCTAAAAAGGCATTACCTAAAGGGCAGCAGGCAACTCATCACCCTGAGCAGGGGCCCATACTGAGTGCTATCAACCAGAGCCAGTTGAACTCAGGTCTTGCGTAGGCAAGGTCGACAATCCCTGAAGTAGTAAATTTGTAATTACTACCTGTTACCTCTGGGTACACAAGCGATGCTCAAGTGTGCAGGGCCCTCTGGTCAGAGCTGAGGATACGTTTGTGCGTGAGACGTGTGAAAGAGCAAGTGATAAAGAGGATAGGAATGTGGAGGAGAGCTTGGATCTGGGAAATGGGGTTCACTTAGAGAATGTTGGAGAGTTTTGTTACCTGTGTGATATGCTGAATGGGGGTGGAGGAGCGAATTCTGCCTCCGTGGCAAGGGTGCATTGTGTGTGGAGGAAGTTTAAGGAGTTATCAGCGATCTTGACAAGGAAGGAAGTGTCATTTAAACTGAATGGGAAGCTGTGTATGATGTGTGTGAGGAGTGCTGTGGTATATGGAAGTGAAACATGGGCCATGATGGCAGAACAGAGTGGGAGATTGGAATGTATGGAGATGAGGATGGTGAGATGCATGTGTGGTGTATTGCTGAGGGATAGAGTGCCGAGTGCAGAGTTTAGGAAAGAATGGGGATTGAGTCAGTGTCTGATGCCATGAAATGGAATAGGTTAAGATAGTTGGGACATCTGCTGTGGAAGGATGACAATGATTGGGTGAAAAAGACCATGTCATTTGAGGTGGAAGGTAAGAGAAGATGGCGAAGGCTGAGGATGACATGGAGCCAGGTGGTGGAAAGGGACATGAGAGAGTGCAGGTTGAAAAGAGAAGATGTAAAGGAGAGGGAGAGGTGGAAGAAGCTGCTGTGTAGAGGCGCCGGCCAACCCTTGCATAAGCAGGGAAAACGGCCATAAAACAACTGTGTTTTTGTACTGTTGTACAGGTGATGTAATGTTAACCATAATTTATTAAATCATCTGAAAGTGGGATTCCCTAGCATACAAAGAATGCCCTCTAGATCTGCCACTGGTTGGGTCCTGAAATCTGAATCAGCAGTACAAATTCATGAAAAATAAATTCATTGTATTAATCACCATCACGTGTGCTTGACAGAATGTTGCAGATTTGGGGTTTGTAGTGGGCATAAAATTTTGTGCACAATTGTTTTTGTGTGTACACTGAAATAAAGAAGGAAAAAGCACAATACTCACCAGCATGGCCAGAGTAAAATGGGTAGGGGGTCCTGGGATTGATAATGGTCAATGACACATTGAAACTGCAGGCTGCAGAAACTTTATAGCCCTTTCCAGGTAATTGTTGGACTTTACCATTTCAAGGAGAATTACATTTCCCCCATCTGAACAGGTATTCTCTTCATATTTGAGTGAATCTTGGTGACCATACTTCAGTAAAGTTGGGCATTGGAACACCCAAATTTCTCCCAGTTCAGCTGAGTAGTGCTGTGGTTCCAACTCTAAAACCAAAATAATTATGATTGTACAGTACCGTTAGTACAAGAATAGCCAACTCTCAAACAACTCCCTTTCAACTGAACCAGCAGATGCATTTCAATTTACCAAGGAATCACTTTGGGAATATCCCGTAAGTGATTCTTTGGTTAATAGAAACTCGTTCACTGGTTAATACATATATAAGTTTCTAGGATGATAAGGCTGTTCTGGAAGACTTAGACAGGATCCTTTCCGACTACCAGCTGCCATAGGTTGCCAAGTCAAACACATTAAAGTAGTGGAACTTAAAGTCTAGAGGGCTTTCTGTGATCCATGTCTGCAATGTAATGTCAGGGATTATTGTTGTGCAGATATTATAAAAATATTAAGCAAAATGGTGAAAGAGGAAATTCCTGTGCCCAAAAAGTGGTCTGGTTGAAACTGGGACCAACTGTCCCAATGGCTACAGCCCTGAAAAAGTGCCAAAAGGGTTACCAAACTGCCAAAAACTTGGGGGAATGTTGACATTTTGCCCAAAGGCCCTTTTTGGAGTGAAACACAAAGTGATATAAAAACTAGGTGATATTTTCCATGGAAAAAAGTTATATGACTCAAAGAATAGATCACCAATAAATCTAAGGGCCCTTGCTCAAAATGTCATTATTTTCTATTCCAAGTTTTTGGCAGTTCCCTATTCACAAGAGAATGTTAGCGAAGCAAAAGTAATCTTTATACTGCAGGCTTCCCACAAATAAGCAGCTCATAATTTCATATGATGCAATTGTAGTCTTTGCATTATATCAAACCTTGACTACTCTAAAGTGGCAACTCATGGTTTGATATAAGGTTAAATGCTTATCTACATTATATCAAACCATTTCAATAATGAGCAACTCAACCTATATATACAGTACATAAAGTAAGTTTTCTTTCTTTATTATTTGTAAATAATGACATTCAAAGTGATTATGATATAATTTATGTTAAATAACTTTTGGATACATGGTGTTCCATAGTTTATTCCTGGGTTTTCTTTCAGCTAGACAACCAGTTAATGTCCCAAGAATAATTTATATTAACCCTGGGACATTAATAAACATTAACTAGGAGTTGCTAAGTGAAGGATATATACCATGACCAAGATGTTTAAGTGATATAATTATAAACCTGAGGAATAAAAATTAAAAAATTTGGTGTAGTTGCTGAGGATTGCATCCATCTTCTTGTTGTAGTCAATGTAGTTCAGGATAACAACACCATTCCCTTTACCTGGCTTAATTATTACAAAGTACCTAATGTCCTCAAGTCCTTCAAGGGTCTTGTGGGACAATGCAATATCCTTCAAGAACTCCACAGTGCTGGGGCACACCTGGAGAGGGGTTGGTGGGGTGATAGCCCCTGCCCATTTTATGAGAGGTCTTATCACTGGGTCTGGTGAAATGTGCCCTGTTAGTGAAGATTGTCAGTTTTTTGGCCTAATTTCCCAAACTACCTACCTGGATCTACTGCTCTCAAAATTATCAAAATCACCCTAACAGTGCACTGATACTTCCCTCTGATCCCTGTCCTTTGAAATTCCTGATTGCCCCCTGTATTGCAACATCATTGCAATGGTTGATACACTATTGCCATAGTATTGCAATAGTTTTGGGGGGAATTCAAATTCCAAAGCTTCCATAAAAGTCAAATTATAGAAGACTTTCAATAAGTTGTACACAGGAAGTACCTGTTGATAAAACTCAAAAATGTTCCTATGGAATATAAAACTAGTCTACAGCTACCTTTTGGCAAATATTAACGTGAAAAACAGCCTTCAGTCTCTTGAGGCTCGGATGGTAAGTTTAGAAGAACAGGAAAATTAGCTTTAGGTGCAAAATTTTCATGCGTAATATTTCAGCACCGATGCGTAAGTTTTACTAATTTTGGAGGGTAAACGTTACGCAACGACTTTTTCTTCTTATTGGAAATTAAAAAGCTGAAGGACTAAAATCTTTCATTGGTATTAAATTGACCAAAATCAGTTATAGCACGGAACATCTAACTTCAAGCAGGGGGAGTGTTCTGCAGAAAAATCAAAAGTTTGCTGAAAATGCATAATAATTACCCTCCTTGACTATAACAAATATATACCAGTAATGGGCACCAAGATTTATAGTTATTTGATTATTCCACATTATTTTCAAACATGAACAAAGTTTTGCATTTTGTCTATGAAAAGCTTAGAAAGAAACAAGAGTCAAAGTTTTGTATATAGCCCATTAAGGGGCAAGGACACACTCTAATTTTATTCGTCAAGGGGATGAGCCCTGGCAACCCCTTAATGAATTAAAAGCCATCTCCTTAACCCATTAAGGGATAAGGGCAAACTTTTTAATTTTGCTCTGGCTAATACTAGATGATTTTATTTGTCTAGGGGATTAGCCCTGCCCCTTAATGAATTAAGCTGTTGAGCTATTAATATCTCAGGCTATGATAAATAAAGACAGGTAGTAAATGAATCAGTGACTCAGACAAGTTTAATTTTATTTTTCATCAATGCAGAAGGTGCA
Organism: Heliopora coerulea; assembly: GCA_030142905.1. Classification (NCBI taxonomy): domain Eukaryota; kingdom Metazoa; phylum Cnidaria; class Anthozoa; order Scleralcyonacea; family Helioporidae; genus Heliopora; species Heliopora coerulea. The sequence goes on along the minus strand of JASJOG010000003.1, from coordinate 4,388,522 downwards.
GAAACAAAACTGTCAATAGTTTACAACAGTATTCAGTATTGCAATATTTATTGATCTTTTTGTTTACCATCAATGCATAGACTATTCTAATCATACTATTGTAATATATCAATAGTTTAATGTATTGTTAAATCCCCAATGTTTATATATATATATGTATATATATATAGTATTTACTCAGTTGAGTACAAGATCGATTTACTGTGCAACACAATTAACTGGCTAAAATAGCACAAAGAAAGGAAGCCTAATGCTCACAAGTCAATGTCACCTCATCAAAAAAAGATATATTATTTTTTATTATCTTTGTATGTTACAAGTTAAATTTGCTTTAATTTTATGTCAACAGATTGTAAAAGAGGATGCAAACAGTTGTTGAATACGAGCAGAACAGTTTTGGACACTAATGATTCTCGTACATCAAAAAGTAAAACACAATCAGACCAACATCCATTTAGCAGATCCTGTGATGGAAATTCACCTGAAAGCAGCTCTGCATTTTTAACTGAAAAATATTCCAAGAGAAATATTCCCTCATGTAATAAAAAGGATAAAGAAAAAAGCAGTATGAAAGAGATATTACCAAATAATAGTCCAAGAGATATATCAGATAAGGAGCACAAGTCTTCTGGAAAACACAAATTGAAACACAAGTCAAAACATAAACATAAAAAGAAAAAAAAGATGTGATCTTCTATGCTATTATTTAATATTTACAGAATGCATATCCTTTTCATGTCTATTACATAATTATGACATTTTTGTGGGGAAACAAAATCAAATAGAAAAACCTTGTTAACTATGATGTCTATTGTTTCTTCCCTTACTCCCCTTCTTTTGAGTCCTTTCATGATAAACAATACTTTTTCCTTTCTTGAAGAATTACGAAGTTTTAATTTTGATACAGATAAAGTTTTCATGGATAGCTTTGATGTTAATTCACTTTTCACTAACATTCCGCTTGACGAAACAATAGACATCATAGTTAACAAGGCTTTTAACAATTCCACACTTTACAATGGTTTCTCTGCATCGCAATTTTGTAAACTCTTATGCCTTTCAGTTAAAAATTGTTTTTTCTTATCAAATAGAAAAACATTATTATATGAAGTGGTAACGTTTTTATCACAGTGTCAACTACAGTAACCAGCAACACAATTATAATGTTGTTCAACATACTGGGTTTTGTGGATTTTACAAGTTGTAGCCAAATATTGGGTGTTGGTTCTATATCTACATGTAAGGAAATTGTATGAAAATAATTTCTCGTTTTGTTGCATTAATATTAATTTTATTTATTAAAAAATTCTTTAAAAATGTAATCAATTTAAGCATCTATTGCCAGCATTAAGCATACTCAGTTCAGTATGGTTGTCTCATGACTGCTAGATATCTTGATGAATAATTACTGTATGTTAGCAGGGAGCATATTTGCCGTACTCATTTTTCAAAGTAGTTTCATAAATTACCATATAACCAAGTGTGAAGTGCCTTTTTACATTGTACCATGTTTACCAGGAACAAGATGTGCTTTTTGGTGGAATTATGGTCTATTATTCAGGCAAATGGGTAGCTTGCTTTTACAAACTTTGGATTAATTTTGTGTATTTTTCTTGAAGCTGTCAACAGGCATGTAAAAGTAGTCCTGAGAAACTGTTAGTGGTGGTGACTGATGTTCTGACAACTTTACTGGTGATCATTGTCACAGTCAAAATATGTATTAAGATTATGTGATGTTTACATATTTACATACGTGGTTTCATATATCTAAAGGTCTGTTTTTGTCACCAGTGTATATTGCCACTATTGTATGCCTGTTATCATTGTCATTAGACAATAGTCATTCTATTTGTCAGCAGTTTGTTGGAGTCTTTCATTAATTGCTAGTAGTTTCTCAGTGAACTTCCCAGTTTAAATCACTGATTGTACAGTAGCTGTTGCTTATGCAGCAAGGTGATTTCTAATCAATTTTGCATTTGGTTTGTGAGTGATGTTTGGCAATATTTGTTTTTCCTTCTTTATTGCCTGTTTGTGCTCAGGTAGCTGTGCATTTGATCTTCTAAACTGCATCTTTTCTTAATCTGTCTTAGAGTAAATCAGATGTTCCAAATTCTTAATTTGTTAATAGACACTATGGTTAGCCAGGTGATAACATTTTCCAAATTATGTTGAAAAATTGTTCAGTAAATGTGGGTGATCTCCAACCAGGGCCAGGGTCAGTTTCTTTAGGTCATTACCAACTTCTTGTGTACCCTGGGGTCAAGGTTAGCTGTTTTTCTGATGAATGAGCCACTGAAGCTCACACAGTTTATCACCTGTACATTAGTGTCAACATTTAATTTCATGTTAGAGATATAGCACTACTATTTAGGTAAAATGAAATTGTTTTTTTAATATAAATTAGCCCTTGGTACTACATATGCATTAATCAACTTCACGTGAGGACATTTTGTTCACACAATCACTGACACATTTTTATGGATATGAAAACATTAGGTAAAATTGAGAGGAAATGCTCAAACTGCTGTTGGGTGTTGGTACTGTATTTTGTACTATGTAATACAATAAAAATTAACAATTTGATGGCTGATACTTAAAAATTAATTAGAGCATTTTCATTTAACCCCCATAGATTTAAATAACAGGGGGCATGGCAGTCATGTCTTTGTACCTTACTAATGAAAACAATCAAAGATCTTTTTTCAGGGAACACCAACATGACTGCCACAACATCAAGCTGGAACCCCCTGCTCTTTAATCAACCTACATAATATTAAAATAAATCAGAATTATCATAATAGCTTCAGAATGGTTTTATGCAACAGCCATAATAAATTCACACAAGCCACATGTTTTTGTCTGAATAGTTCACTTACTCTGAACTTCTTGTAGCACATGTGAATGAGCCGAGTTTGTCTCGATCGGAGAAAATATACACGGACTGTTCACCCAATCGGAACAGACGATACATGGACTTTGATACTTGAATACGCTCTTCACAATGTAGAATGATACGATTTTACAATATGATGATAAAAAGAAAACTAACTCGAAGAACTAATATGAGAACCCAGTCCTTCATGGTTCGAATGTCCATGTTGCGACTTCGTCGCTAAAGGCTCAGTGCTGCACGAAGAGGCACAAAGCTGTTTCACAGTTTTGTTGTTGCGCATTCACACCTTTAGTCAGCTCTTCAAAGCAAAAAGTCTCAGTTGCTCATTCACTGTTAATCCTAGGTAGTTCGAGGTCAGTAGGTCCAAATGTGAACGGCAGAAGATCCTGAACTTTCGCCTTATTATAAGTGGAGTCAGGTTTTACCATGTACACATCATAATCAGTTCCGAACTCGGCCATAAACTGACGGCACGCCCCACATGGAGTTATTGGTTTATCGATTATATCACTTGTAACAGCAATTGCTTTGAACCGACGGTATCCATTACTCACTGCCGCCACAATAGCTGTCCTTTCTGCACACCAGCCTTGGCAATAACAGGCGTTTTCAACGTTGCAACCTCCAATTATCTTCCCATCTTCACACAAAACCGCGGCTCCGACACGGATTTTGCTGTACGGAGCATATGCCTTCTCCTTTGCTGCATGGCATTCCTTAATTAACCTTTCGAGAACATTGGTTTCCATTTTAAAGAGCTATGTTTGCGGAATATCACCTCAAGCTCAGCTTAAACGACGGCGGCAACGCGGCAAACTGTACAGCTATGGTCGTCAGGTAGCCTGGAAACGAACAAACTAAAAGCATTGTGCTCTATATTGTACTCTACTGCTCTATTGTGCTCGGCAACTTTTTAGCAACTTTTTGCGCTGTCAGACAGTGTTGTCGATTCGAGTCACACTCGAGTCACTGACGGATTAAAACATTCGTGGGCCCTCGGCACAGAGTAATTTCATGGGCCCTACAGATCCAGCTACAGACTGTCCAACATAAGGACCTCGCGAAACCGGGATTTTACGAAAGGGGTTCTGGGAGCATGCTCCCCCATTCTTGATGTCTTTAAACACGATTTCTAACTATCCCAGATGACAATTTCTGCCAAAAATGTTCCGTTAATTGATCGTAGGTTGCCCTTGTTTTTTATAAAAAATGCTACTGTACTGAAACGATATTGTAATTAGAGACATTCATCGAGAAGAAGTTTGAGAAATCGAATATTCCTGACTTATTAAAAGGCCACCTGTCTAATTTATGTCCTGTTCGTTTCATCCGTCTGTTTACCACTGGCGCCATTGTTTTGATTGGGTCTTCAAAAGATATCTATACTATTAGAATTTGACGAAAATATCTTTCTAGGCTTCTTGTTACTTGAAGCAAATGTCAATCGGGATTTTTCCTATCCCGACGGCATATTGGTCGGGATTCGGGATTTTCAAGCAAAATCGGGATGGTTGGACAGTCTGTAGCTCGATCCGCTCTCTTTTTAAGGCTTCAGCTTTAAATGTCATCGATTAGATTTTTATAGCTATATTGAATGTTAACAGCAATACATGAATGAATCGGTAAAGTTATACAAGAAGTCAAGAATGGTCTTAACAAGCAAAACAGTACTATAGTACCAGTCTGCCCCTAGTAACACGTACATTAGTGAATATTAGTAATATTACCATAGGGAGGTCGGATTACAGCACAATGATGTTCATTCTACAGTTTTACTATGTATGTTTTCTTTATGGCGAAAGAACTTATCATATCATTAACTGGGATTGAACACATCAACTCTGATTCTATAGATAGGAGTGAGGGTGGCAACAAACACGACTGACCCAAGGTTGAGCTCTGTTAGTCCTCGATATGTTTCAATACGGAGCAAGATAAGTAAACGAAAATGATCATGCGGAAAATGTAAAGTTCATGCATAATGCATTTTAAGGTCATAATGCATTTTACGTCTTTATGGATCGATTTTACGGTAAGCCAAATAGCCAACTCCTATCATCAAGTGCAAAAAAGAAGAAAGTCGATATGGCCGCCAGGTGACTCGATCAGTGTCAGTCACGGCTCACCTACACAGTTTTTTCAGTTTCGTTCCTTTTAACACGTTTGTGCATTTTTTGTGAGGTTCTCTGTTTAAAAACGTTTACATAAATATATACATTAGCATAATGAATAATGGAATCCTTAACTCTTTTGAGGAGGGGAGCTCTCCTTTTGACAAGTAAAATTGTTTTGCGATAGCCAGAGTAAAATAATAGAAGAATAGAATTAATAATAATAACAGAAAGAATAGAATTAGGAATTCAATCATTTAGACGGATTATTTGACCATCGATCAAAAGTACGTCGTCCTGTTTTGGTCAAAGTTTGAAAAATCATAAAAGGTAATATTTAGTCATTCAGAAAATCAGTGGTTCTTTTGTATTTGTCTCGAAAATACATTATGAATCCTTTCATTCCTTTGAGCTCTGTTTGAATACTCTTATAGTCTTTACTTTTAGTAGTTTACCCCGTCAAAACGCGTGTAAGACTTACATGCTATTAAGTACGAATTCCTCAAGGATAAATGTGTCTGTACTTAGTTATCTCATTCTAAAATAAAAAATAAAACATAGCCACATAAACAAGCATCTTCGTGGGCCCCTGGTCTTCGTGGGCCCTAGTCATGTGCCTATAGTGCCTATTAGTTAATCCGCCACTGACTCGAGTTGCGAAATTTTGTGACTTCAGGGGACGCGGGGGGGAGGGGCTGGGAGCGCTTTAGCCTCCCCCCCCCACCTTTTATCCTAAGAAAAACAATTTAATCTTCAGAAAACGGAATTCGCCACCAAAAAAAAACTAGATGTTAATAGATCACATGTATAAACGGCTACTTTTAAAATGTAGTCCAAAGCATCGCAAAAATTTAAACAATCCCAAACCAACGGTGGTCAAAACCATTGTGCCCCTCCAACCTTTTTGAAACCGCAAAAAGTGCCCTTTTCAAGCATGAAAAGTGCCCTTATTAAAAAGAAATTCCTTTTTATAACAAAGTGTAACGCATCAGTTTATGCCCTCTTATTTGGGTCTACAGATTAAAAGATACATAAGAATATGAAAAAACAAAACACATTGGACAACATCAGTTTCGGCCTGTTAGTCTAGCCAAGTAACTAGAGCTTTACCTGTTGAATCATGTATCCAAGAATCCCGAAGTAGCATCAGAAATTAATCAAACGATAGAATCGGCAAAGCCAGCGACATTGCACAAAGACATTCAAGTTGACGATTTTCAGCTTTACTAAAATACAAATCTTGGTTAGTGCTGAGAACCATACATATTGCGTTTGCATTTAATTATTTTGTATTATATACTACATTTATACCTGTTACATTTCACTATTTGTTTATCAAACCGAATATTATGATGGTTGTGATAATAATTGTTTGTTAATTAAAACATCTCTTAAAATGCAAGAAGTATTGTTTTAGTGCTTTAGCGATTTCATTTACGTGACCGTATGCCTCTTGACTCCCTAAAAATTTTCGCGCGAATTGAAAGACATCCGTTCATTCCCTTTAGTTCCCCCCCCCCCCTCACTTAAAAAGCCGCTCCGCGGATCCTGGAATTGCAACTTGACTCGGACTTGCCTCAAATGATTTGAGGCTTGACTTGGGACTTGGTATATTGCCGTTTAAGACTTGAGTCTGACTTGACCTAAAAGTACTTGTTGCAACCAAACACGCCGCGAAAAGCAAGAGAGAATAATCGGCAGGACTTTCAACTGAAGACAGTTTTCTTATTACACAGTATTGATCCGCTGTTAGAGCCCGTATTATCTGACATTGTTGATCGATATTTTTCGCGCGTGATTACATGAAGTCTTTTTAGAATTTTTGTGCCATTTTCCGCTGGTCCATAGAACTCATTCTCACAACAAGCAACTATGGCGTCCCGGAAGAGATCTCGTTTGGATTCTGATGGTTTTTAACCGTAGCCGACGTTGTTTGCCGAAATCTTAAACTCCTTAACTTGACCTTAGTGAACTTCTTTTGTAATCACTAAGATTTTATGTGCGACTGCTTGGTTTGGCAATGTAGAGGACCTGAGACTTGACTCGAGACTAATTCTCGAAGACTTGAGACTTACTTGAGACTTGTACTGAGGGACTTACAGACAAGTCTGCTGCGAGAATTGAAACCTCAAGCTACTTTTGCCTCCCAGAGCAACTTTTGAGCAAAAACTGAGTTTAGCAGAGATACAAACACACACAACTTAACTCTTAGTTTCAAATATTGCAACTGCTTATTGCTCACAACGGCAGCTGCAGATGTGTGCATATGTCATACAAACATATGTTAGTAACATTAGTTGCTGTAAATATGTGTGTGTCAGAACACGAGTTGCTACAAATGTGTGTGTAAGATGAGTTGCTGCAAACGTGTGTGTGATATGAGTTGCTACAAACATGTCATTGTAACATGAGTTGCTGAATATGTGACAGCGCGCTGGAAAGATTCACAAGCCACTGGCACCAGACTGGTGACACGCAAAAGTTGCATGTCTGATAACTTCGCAATGTTTTGCCGTAGTTGTGGTCTTTCCTTCGTTTTATCAGCCAAGTACTGCCACAACCGTGGTGCGTCAGAAAAGGCGGAAAATGACGCCAGTGCGTCACTACAATGACGACAAACCAAGAGAAAGTCCAGCCAAAGAATGACGCTTTCTTAGGAGAGCTTCTGTCTTCAACTGTAGTTCTTGCTCAAGCGCGTTGCTCAAAGTGAGGTTTCGTCGTCTCACACCCCAAATTCTTAGCCGTTTTCTAAGTCTACGTTCGCTCATGTTTATAGCGTAGGGTTGAGACGAAAAACGTAATATTTTGTCGCAGGTAAATCCAGAATTAAAGTAGTTTGTGATAATAGCTCGTTCCGATTGTAACAGTTAGTCAGCCATGTTGCATTAGCATTTTGCTTTGACTTCTGTTTTGAATTTCACCAACGCGCTGTCACATATGCAGCAACTCATGTTACACTGACATTTTTGCAGCAACTCATCCCACACACACATTTGCCGCAACTCATCTTACACACTCATTTGCAGCAACTCGTGTTCTGACACATATATTTGCAGCAACTAATGTTACTAACACATGTTTGTATGACGTATATACATATCTGCAGCTGCCGTTGTGTCCCACCGTATATATTAGCACTACTCCAACTGAACGAATCCCATACCGGGCAAGTAGAGATTAGAGAAAAACTACTAGACCACAGCTAGGATTCGAACCCGCGACCTTCGGTCACAAGTCCGACGATCTACCAACTGAGCTACAAGACCAAGCCGGGAGCAGGCCGTAAGGTGATGGTATTTGTATTTGATATATTTCGAAACTAGTGAGTTTCCTCCATATCAGCAGACTTCCTCTGTTATGCTTGTAAAATTAGGTAATTGTTTGGGATTATGTTCTTGGGTGACGAACAAGGATATAAAAATAAATCATGTAAATGATTTGCACTCTTGTTTTCAATTCATTTGTCATGCTAATTTGAATTTTATGGATTATTTAGTTTTCCATTATAGGGTTTTCCATATGTGTTCCATTTTGTGATAAACTAAATGTTCTGTTCTAAAGGAGAAAAGACTGTGTTGTGTATAAGCACCAGAAAATAGGGAGGTCAAAACTGTGTCCAATTTTGTGACAAACCCGATCCTCTGTTTCACAGAATAACATGAGAATGGTAACAGGGCTGGATCTGTTTAGTAAGGTGTGGACGAGACAACGCTTCAAAGATTAGGGAATAAAACTACCAAAATCCGTAAATAAACCGGTGAACGCGGGCTTCCGATTAACAGAGGTTAAAAAGCCGTTTGTGCGACCAATTAAGAAGTACGTCCAAGAAAGGAAGAGTGGAATTACTCTCTAACACACAAGAAGACATAATATTTCGATGAGTAAATACCAGGGGTGGTGCCAGAGGGGGCCACAGCTCTCCTGTCGGGAAAAAATTAGCAATTTGTTGGGAAATTACATTGACGATAACACATTTATATTGTACAAACTATGAATACTTGCTACAGATTTAACCAAGAAAGATAACAAACTCTTGCCGACTTCAAATCTAAAAATAAACTGCTTCTACTCAGTTGTTGCGATTATTCTTGCGAAAACTACTCGTAACATGTTTTCGACCTTCAAATAAGGGAATTATAAAGGGGACGTGATCCTGGTCCCTGTGTGTGAACCCCCACGTCGGGGACGTTAGCCCCTGCGTCGGAGAATTCCGGGCGCCACCACTGGTAAACACACGGGCTCAGCAGAGCAGAATGGGGTCAGCAGAGGGAGAAATGGCAAAGCAGTTCTCGACATATCGGCGAAATAAAAGAGATTTGAATAATGCAGCCAAATTCAGTTTATTTAAAAATTTCGATAGGCTTATTCCTCGACCTTTTATACATGTCGGGATTTTACTTAACCTAAAATCGACCCTGCAATAAACCGGACTAATGTCTTTTGCGTTATTGGATTGTAGAATGGTGTTAATGGTCGTCAGTTGGCGTTATTGAATGAATGTCGATTCAATAAAATGAATGTATTTTTGCGTTAATGAGTTTGAGGTTGACGTTAACGATAGGATATTTTCTGGTAATGAACAGTGGACCCCCTTCCCAACTGAAACTGCAGCTTTGCCGGTTTCATTGCTTCATTGCTTCATTGCTTCATTGCTTAAAATCTCTCCTCAAAAGATGCATTCAGGTTTACTTTGTTCAGTTCGGCATTGAATAAAACCAAATTTTAAGTACTCAACTTTGTATCCTCGTAGTTTAATCTTCCCAATGGCAGATCGTTTCGAACTCATGATTAATTTATGGACAGATAAGCGCTGGAGAACTTTTCCTGTCCGAACAAAGCTCAGGGTGAACAGGCGAAGCGTGGTTGCATGTAACATGAGATGAAGGTGTGACCTGTTGAAACCTCAAAATTACGAGTTCTTATGTTACACTTACACCCTTCGGAATTTGCGATATTGACTGGTAGTTTGCAATAAAAAATAGTTGAACCAATGTTGCAGGTTGTCATTTGCCAAAAAAAAATAGTTACCTTCTGCAGACCACGTTCCTTTTGCGCGGACACCCGGCGGACCCCTTCGTCTCGGCGGACCACCAAAAATTTTTTGCGGACCCCAAGTTGGGAACCACTGATTTAGACTACATTTAATAGCAATAACAATGAGTAAAAACTGAAACAAAAACATAGATTTTGTTGGAGAAATGAAAGTATTTAATGATTCTGACAAAGGCTAAATAAAAACAGTCATTTAGCCATTCAATTCTCAGGCAGAGACCATATTTGACAGTTTGAAGGTTCAATAGTAGGGGTGATTCACCACATCTTTCAGCTTGTATTTTCTGTTATTCTGAATTTCCAAGCCCAGTATTAAAACTCTCTATAAAAGATGTAGAAATAACATCAAACTAATAAAAAATTAAGTTCGGCCAAAAACTGCAAAATAAAACATTGGGAAAAGAATAGCATCTAAACACAAAATCAAAGATATGGACATTATGGCTAGATTTTGTAAACACTTAAGCCTATATAGAAATTATGTTACTTTTTGCCTTTTCCCCCTAGTAACAATTCATTTAAACGTTTGGTCATTACTTTTCAACAGAAAAATGTTGAACTTATATTTCTGGGCCTGATTGCCAGCTTCACCCTTTAACTGGGCTGTAGAAGATTAATTTGAGCCATAACTGTTGTGAAGGTACATTAAAAACTTCAATGCTTTTCCTTTTATATGACCATGTCATTGTCCTCAATGACACAAACGGGATCTGCACTTGAGACCTTGTAAACCTTAAGGAATTAAGCTCCTTTAACTCATTGAGGGGCAGAGCTCATCCCCTTGATAAGTAAAATTGTCTGACTTAAGACAGAGAAAAATTATAGAGTGTGCACCTGCCTCTTAATGGGTAAATAACAAACATTTCAATTTTTATTCTCATAGCACAGACAAAATGTACTGCTATTTTTCAATGGATTTCAAAGAAACCATACTTATTAATATTCTTAAAGAAATGTTTTACACAATAATATCAAATATTGAAAAAGTAGGTTTAAATTTGTTCAAACCAGTTTCAGACCTTCATGGTATTGGGCTATTCCATTTCATACTGGTAACCTCCCTTTGAGGGCACATATTCTTGAGAATATGCCACCCCTGAAGAATTCCATAAATTTTGATGAAATATGAACCCTTGCAAACACAAAAAATCAAGTAAATCCTTCTAAGAAGTCCATGAAATTAAAGTAAATCCCCGGCCTCTTAAAATCTCAAGCAACTGATGATTGATACACACCTCAGAAGAATTTAATGGATATATTATGCCCACCAAAAGAATTCCATGTTATTTGGAATACCCTTGAATTTCCAATCATTGACAATAATTCCTTGAAGTTCCAAACTCTATGTTGGGTCAACCAAAGTTGCCAACTGTTCTGGAACCATCGAGGACATCCCAGATTTTTTCTCTCCAGCCCATTTCCAACTAGAAAGGTAGCATTTTATAGCAATGTTCCAGAACCAAGGATATTAACCAGAGTTCTATTTCTTGTAAAAATGTAGCAAAAACTGAGGGAAATTTTATGGACAAACATTAAATCATAAAACTAATGCTATGTAACAGATACAAATTAATAAACTATCAAAAGATTTCATTTTATCATATATACTTAAACGAGTGTCTTTCGAGATATCAACGTACTCAACCACGTGGTCAGTTACTTCGTGTTCCGGGTGCAACATCAAGAAAGTTGGGAATTTCTGGTAAATCTTTGTATAATACTGTAGCTCATTCGTCGTCCCATTGCACGTTTGACTTTCTGTTTATAAAATATCATTTGTTCATTCACTGCTAATTCTTGGTAGTTTGAGGTGGTCAGCTCCAAAGGGCAACGGCAGGAGATCGTTAACGTTTACCCTCAAGTAAGTGGAGTCGGGTTTAACCAAGTACAAATCATAATCAGTTCCAAATTCAGTGATAAACTGACGGCAAGCGCCACACGGGTACACGGGTTTATCAATTACATCAGTCGTTACAGCAATTGCTTTGAATCGACGATATCCTTGACTAATTGCCGTTACTACGGCTGCTCTTTCTGCACAAAAACCTTGTCCGCGACAGACGTTTTCAACGTTACAGCCTTGAATTATCTTTCCATCTTCACACAAAACAGCAGCACCAACGTAAAACTTGCTGTACGGTGCATATGCCTTTTCTTTTGCTGAGTGGCATTCTGTAATTAACCTTTCAAGAACAGTGATTTCCATTTCAAAGAACTTATAAATACAGTTGGTAAAAATGGATCAGTTCGATGTAATGTTAGTAATAAGTCGATAGTCGGTACTAGTTTCCTCTCAACCTCAATGACGTTTGTTGATCAAGATAACGCCTATCAGTGAACGCTACTAGAAATGCGTGTACGCAACAAACCCTCGCTCACCCTTCCAGTGTATCTCCCCAGATTTCGAGTAAGACCGATAATTTTTCAAAATTGTCAGAGACAAATCGTCCAACTATAACTTGAAGAGTGAATGTAATAAAAAAAAAACCATACTCAATTTGGCCACAAATTAACAACAATCTAAAGTGGAAATTATTTTATATTTAAACTGCTAATCGTCATATTTACGTTTAAAATTTCAATTCATGTTTTATTAAAACAAAACGTTCGGTGAGATTACCGTATTTACTCGATTAAACGCCGCCCTCGAATAAACGCCGCAAATACAAACGAAAATATTATTAAATGCCGCCCTCGAATAAACGCCGCATTTATTCTCATCGATGCGGCGTTTCGTTGAAGCATTCTTAACTAACTAAATAAAGTATGAAGTGAATTACACTCGAGTACTACGCTTAAGAATGTACGGCACAACATAATCTAAACCAGTCTCGGAAATTTATTCTTCTCGAATACAATGTTTTTCAGTTCGAAGTGGCTATATTTCACTGCTCTGCTACAAATCTCTCTCTCCAAAACTTCAGCTATGTGCAGTTCCGTAGTGAAAACCGAGAATTTTGCCGGTATAACTAGTCCAACTTCTCTCTTCCTTTTTCCAGTGACCTTCGCGAATAGTTTGTTGTCAGCGTTTACGTCTAGGAAGTTCTTTAATAACTGCGTCAGTTCTATTGGAATAAACTTTGCAATAAACGCCGCAGCCTCAGCGCAAAAAATTCAATAAACGCCGCGGCGTTTGTTCGAGTAAATATGGTAACCTTTAACGGTTTAACAAATGCTAAGAGATCCATCCTCACGATTAAATTGTTAAACAATGGATGATAATATCAAGAACCTGTATTGGTTACGATCTTGAATTATTTCGTGTTGTTTTCCAATCAAACTTCTCACTCATTTTGCCTTAAAGAAAGATTTTTTATTAGATGGCCAGACTTTCCGTCTTAAAAGTGGAGCATTCTCATAGGTTGGATATCAGCATTATCAGTCAGATATCAGCATTACGGACAGCTCATGTTTGAATATTTTTTTGACATTTTTTTGACTTAAAAAATCGGATAAATTCTACATTATCTCAAACTTGGTTACAAGAATCTAAGATGTGCGGTGATAAAGATTTTTGCTAAGTAGTCATCCGGAGGTACAAGACTTCGGTGACGAAGATGAAAAGAACTGTGAAACCGACGAAATAAACAAAGAAGACATGAGTGAGTTCTGCATTTTTAATTCTGACCAAAAGTCGGAAAATACAAAACATACAACAAAATACGACAAGCAAACCTTGAGCAAGTTTTGTCGAAAGAAGGACGAGAAGAGGGAAGTAAAAGACGTACTTTTTCCACGGTAAAACTTCCGTAAAAAAGAAAAATGGCGTACAAATCTGCAACTCTTACGTATTTTCAACTAAGCATTCAGCGGCACCTCAACACAAAGGGTTCAACGATAAATTTACACAAAGAAGACGGTGTTAAACTTTCTCGTGAGGTTTTAAAATCCTGATGAAAGCATTACTGGTTGAATACGATAAAAGTCATCATCCACAAGCCACTCGAGAAGTGAGAAAGACTTAAGTGGATAGCTGTTTTGCCGAAGGATAATTTGGTGACTAAAAATTAATTAAATAACAAGTAGCTTTGCAACGAGTTATCTGGTGGCTGTTTGCCTTGCATTTTTGTTTCGAGCCAGAAATACATCCCGACGTCTTCAGTCGAGCGACATTTCACAGGGAAACGATCCTGAATTAGGCAATGAAATACCTGTGTGGAAAGCGGCATAATTTCACATGCACCTCCTCCAACATCATTTATTGCATATCTTGCAATAAATGTTCCAAACTTTATATCGGAGAAACTGGCCGACGTCTTTCTGACAGGTTTGCCGAGCATCTTCGTTCCGTAAGGAACAACGATGTTGACAAGCTTGTCGCCCGGCGTTTCAACAGCGCAAACCATTCTATTTCGGATATGAAAGTCTGCGCCATCTCATCCATCTCGGGTGGCAATGATAGCCGCAAGAGACAACTGACAAGAAAGGCGTCCCATTTTCAAGCTTGGAACTACTCATACCCATAGGCTCAACGAACGTTTTCTCTTATTTAACGACCTTATAAATTTTTGTTTTTATCCAGCACGGGCAGATAGAAACATTAGCTTATAACACTGGGGAAATAAGGGAAAACCCTTGGCTTTGTTTTCATTTTTACCGAATACAAATTTTTATTCCCCTGGGGCCTCTGGCGGTTTCTCCCCGGGCCGGTTTACTGATCACCGTTAAAAATAGCAAGTGACTTCCTTGTTGTTGTTTGGTCGTTGATTTGTTTGTTTTTATTTCTCACATTTCATTAGTTAATTTCACTCTTTGACGAAGGGCCATAATTCAAAACGTTAGAATTCTTTATCATAAATTCGGCAATCTACCAACCCGTTTTAACTTCTTGTGCTGTTTTATACTCAGGGCCGCCGAAAGGGGGAGCAGGAGTGGCAACTTGGCCCGGGCCCCCTACTTGACAGGGGCCCCCTAAAATGTTTGAGCTTTGCGTTTTTGACGTAACGAAGATTAAAGACAGTGACATAACGGACGGCAGTTGGGTTAGAGCAATGGTTACTGCCCTCAAAATGCAGAGAAACAGCGTTTCAGAGCGTTGGGGCCCCAAAAGGGAGACGGGGGTCCCTAACACAAATTTCGTAAAGGCCCTCGTCAGCTCCATAATTACGTCACTGATTTATGGTTACATATATGACGTCATCAAGAGCCCCAAAACGATATTTTGCCCCGGGCCCCACAAAACCTCTCGGCGGCCCTGTTTATACTACCTACGCAGCATCCTATTTTTATATCACTGAGAGCATCTAAAGTCTGTCACGGCCTGGACAAGTCCAGTGGTCCGTGGACGTTGAGTATTTTATCCCACTCCTCAAACAATTGACCACGAACGCTGTCCGGTTAAATACTACAAAATATTCAAAAGCCATCGTCTTACAGTGATGAACAGAAACTTTTCATGATAATCTAACACTGCCAAAGTCAACTGAAAAATGTTGACTCGAGTGGGATTTGTACTCGCACCTTCTGGATACCGGTCGGCACTAGAACGACCCACTGAGACCAGGTTTCAGTGTGGAGACTGGGACTGGAAAATTAAGTACTTTTATTTACTTGATATCCTAACCCTAATCCAAACCCTAATCCTAACCCTAATTCTTACCGTTGACGTGTTACCCCTCGTAGGATTTTTATCTGACGTTTTTTACCTGATGTTTCGATTTTATCTTTCTTTTGGCACTGCCAGATTGAAATCTTCTTTTCATTTTACCATTATTTGTAAGAATCCTATCTCAGTTCCTCTTTAGAAGTTATTTTAAATCCGACAACCAACATATAAATGGATTCAAATGCTAGAAAATCAGAAATGTCATGTCACCAAGTCTTATGAGCCTGCAATTATGTTTGGGATCAGCGGAATAAAAACAAAACATTGGCCAGAATCCTCCGCTTAAATTAAAACTGTAGTACTACAACGGATATTAAACGATCAAACAAATAAATAAACTTCAGAATGTTAGGTATATTATAAAACTTATGTAAGATAGCTTTAAGGCCTTTTGGGAATTCTTAACAATAAGGCCCTTACAATCTGAGGCCCCTCAGAGTACGAAGCCCTGAGGCAATCTGCCCCCCCTTGCCCCCCTTGCCCCCCTTGCCCCTTGCCCCCCTTGCCCCCCTCTCGGTGGACCCAATGCGGCCGCCCCGTTAATGCGGCCAACGGCCACATTGTGAAATCCCAACGTATATATTCCTTTATAAATTGACCTCGTTAATACGGCCACTCAAACCAAATGTACATTACGAAAGACAGATTAGTGATAAATGAAAATAAATCTTGAGAAACAATAACGATTTACTTTCTTAATTGAAAAAGTCTGTGACATGTTATATCGCTGACTTCTAAACCAGCCATTTCCTTTACAAAAGCAAGAATGTAATTACGACCCCTATTAAGACCCCGTTCACACGATACCGGTACGAAACTGCACCGGTATTAAAATATCACGGTACGAACCTGTTCACAAGATACCGGTAGAGGTACAGTTTCATTACGGTTTCACATTACGGTTTCAAATCGTTACGGTTAGCATTACGGTTTCATGCTTTTTCATACCGGTACCGTGTGAAGGCAAGGTCTAACCGTAATAATTTCGTTACGGTTTCATTTCGTACCGGTATCGTGTGAACGGAGTCTAAATGACAAAGGAAAATAAAACTTGATAAACACTAATATCCTTTAAATTGCAAGATGATTAAGTCATTGTACTTGCACACAGAACGAGTCAATCGAAAGTCGCAGGTTTTTATAGTAACATGCAAAATTGGAGAGTTTGGAGCCTTTGTTTTGAAAAGGACAATATGTATAGCAGATTGTTCCTGTTTATAAAATTCAGTTACGTTTATCTTACTGTGTAGTTCCGTTTCAACTAAATTGTATCTGCATTCTGGATGCTTAAGGACAGTTGTTTAGAAGTGCAGTTGTGATATAACTGTCATGACGTCACTTGAAAGAGACCAGCCATGAAATTTGATTTTATCCCGCTAATACGGCCACCTCGTTAATACGGTCAGATACTTACGGCCAGATACTTACGGCCAGATACTTACGGCCAGATACTTACGGCCAGATACTTACGGCCAGATACTTACGGCCAGATACTTACGGCCAGATACTTACGGCCAGATACTTACGGCCAGATACTTACGGCCCGTTGGTGGCCGTATTAACGGGGTTCCACTGTACATAAAGCTGTCCACCCAAAGACAGAAGTAAAAATCCCAGTCAAATCTCTGAACATCTCTCTATCTACAAAAATCACAACTATGATGTTTACTCTATCTTCCTCCTCCCTTACCTTCATACGATCTCCCTTAACCACGCACTCATTTTGAATGAAAACGGCCGCAACGGCCAACTCCTTGAGACACGATGCTCGTCAAGAAGCTAAAACTTCTAATCCATCGTCCTTAATCCACACTCACCCGTTTGCTATTACGTCACAAAACGTCATCTCGAGATGACCACAGTCATAAACACATCAGCTGATTTGCTAGGCGCTGCCGTTGCTTAGCAACATCAGACGCAATAAAGAAACATATATACAATCATATAACACAAAACGTTAAAGGTTGTCAGACTGCCGAATTTAGGAAGCGGTCATTATTTATGGAGTGGTAGAGGGTGGACGTTCTTGAGGAGGGGTTACAAAATTTTTGAGGTTGCTGAAGGAAGGGTTATGTTGATTTCTGACTTGAAGTAGGAGGGGTTATGGAAAAAAATAGTCTTAAAAACACAATTTTGATATTCAATAATAACACACAAATTTTGAGTTATCTTTCAGTCATAGCTGAGACCATATACAGTAGAACCTCGCTAATTCGAAGTCGGTTACTTCGGACTCCCCACTAACTCGGACCAAATTCAATTTGCCCTGGATTTGATCCCATTTCCCCTATCATTTACTATCATATAACTCGAACTCGGTTAATTCGAACTCCTCACAAACTCGAACCTAAATTTATACTCCCTTGGCTCAAATTTATCCCGTTAATTCGAACTCTATTTTGAAAACGTCGGTCGGTAAACCTGGAAGTGTCAGGACTTGGCTTTTTGACTTGTTGGAGCCTTGAATCTATACTGATAACAACGTGACAACGAATGGAAACGTAATTCAAGCCCAGGAAAGACCTTCTTTCCAGCATTATCTGGGGTGAATATTGCGCAACAATCCTTAAAATGTCCCACAAATTAGTCGTGAGTAGCCCGTCATAACTGTTCGAGTTTATCCGATTTGTTTTGTGGGGCTTTCACAAATATGTACAGCTGTATGTAAAAGAGCCAGGCATTCACTGAACTTGTACATGTATTCTGGAATAGTAACTTCATTATAGACAGTTACTCAACTCCATAGCGGCTCACATTGCAGTATGGTAATATCAGTATTCAGGACAACACAATCAGCTCAATCCACCAAGAAAAATTATTATATTCTTAACTGACTGTACCAAGATGACTAGTAATAGTGGATGAATCATAAAACCACGATACCTTATAAATTGTTAACGGGATACTTGAAATTTAACCCGCACCCCGATAACTCGAATCCCCGCTAACTCGAACTATTTCTCATTGCCATTGGTAGTTCGAGTTAGCGAGGTTCTACTGTATTAATGTGTACATATTGTTTAAGTTGGCCTTAATTTTTTAAGTGCAAGGTCTTAACATTGGAAGAGTTCTCATTTCAAGTTGAACTTTCAATAATGTACATTACTGTATCAAAACTGAACATTAATATTAATTTTCAGTTTAGATTTATTATATAACAAGTATTATTAAACTTAAGATCTTCTTGAGGAGGGGTTACGATATTTTTTGAATGTCTGGAGGAGGGGTTATGAAGATCAACAATTCCTCAAGAGAGGGGTTATGGACTTTTTTAGTTCGTACCTGAAAAAAACATCCACCCCCTACCACCCCATAAATAATGCCCGCTCTCTTGTGATGAAGATTTCTAACGTTTCGAGCTATGGCCCTTCGTCAGAGAGTGAAACGAGTTCTAAAAGAAGAATGGTAACTGGACTAGGTTTTATACTAAAGGGAGTCATGTGACAAAAATTTACCAATGAAATGTGAGAAATAAAAATAAACATCAACATTCAAGGAAGTCACTTGCTATTTTTAACAGCGATCAGTCAACCAGCACGGGGAGAAACCGCCCAAGAACCCAGGGAAATAGAAATTTGCATACGATAAAAATGATAGCCGCAAGAGACAGGAAAGGCGTCTCATTTTCAAACTTGGAACCATAGGCGTACGGGGCGGGGGGGCAGGGGGCAACTGCCTCCCAAAAAATTTGGAGAGGACCAGATTCGGGCAAATAGCTCAGGTAGAATTGGGAAAAATAAATTTCTAAGCGTGTTTAAAACAGAAAAATTTTCAAAAATCGGTGACAATGAACAAGAGTTTGGATATTAGTGTGCATTCAGGTTGCCATATATATACCGTGTGCAGTATGTAATTCTTATTCCTAGGATTTTTCTAACTAAACATTCGAGCAGAGCGATTCCGGCAGATCATCTCTGCCCCCCCCCCAAAAAAAATGATTAGGGCCCGTACGCCTATGCTTGGAACAACTCATCCCCATCGGCTAAACCAACGTTTTTCTTTTATTTAATGACCTAATAAGTTTTTGTTTTTGTCTAGCATAGGCAGATAGGAACATTAGCTTATACACTATTTTCCCTTGGTTTTGTTTTCATTTTATCTTATGCAAATTTTTATTGGATAGAAAATTGTTTAATCTTATTGTATTCATAGACCTAAAAAAGGCCTTTGATACTGTTAACCACCAAATTTTACTGGATAAGTTATCACTATATGGAATCAAAGGTAATGCCTACTCCCTTCTTAAGTCCTACTTAACTAATCGTAAACAGAAATGTGAAGTGAATGGATCTATCTCATCTGAATGTAATATTAAATGTGGAGTACCACAAGGCTCTATTTTGGGTCCCCTGTTCTTTTTGCTTTACATAAATGATCTGCCATCATGTCTTGCTCAAACTAAACCCCGGTTATTTGCAGATGATACAAATATTACAGCAGCTGGTAACTCACTGAATGAGGTTGAGGATGCAGTGAATTCAGATTTAGAAAGACTTCGGAAATGGCTTATATCAAACAAACTCAGCCTGAATGTTGCAAAAACTAAATTTATGTTAATTGGTACTAAACCAATATTAAATAAAATTTCTGATAAACAACCTATAATCAATATCGAGGATAAACAAATTGAACAAGTCTCTGAAAGCAAAATTCTAGGCGTAATTCTTGACCAGCATTTGTCTTGGAAAAGCAATACTGACAGCATATGCAAGAAAGTATCATCTGGAATATATGCCCTTAAACGTTTGCGAGATTTTGTTGATCAAAACACAATTCGGTCAGTATATAATGCTATTATTCAACCCCACTTTAACTACTGCTCTGAAGTTTGGAATGTATTTGGAGAGACACAATCCACACGCCTTCAGAGACTTCACAACAGAGCTGCTCGAATTATAGCAAATGTACCTAATGAGGTAAACCAAGAAACTGTTCTGAGCATGCTGGGGTGGGAACCTCTAAAAGAACAACGAATTAAAACTAAAGCCAAAACAATGTTTAAAATATTAAATAACTTGGGACCACACTGCCTCTGTGAACTCTTTACATTCAAAAATGAATTGATAAAATACAATCTTCGGAACAACTCAGGCACACTTTGTTTGCCTAAACCTTGTACAAACAATATGAAAAAGAGCTTTATGTTTAATGGGGGTTCGATATGGAATTCATTACCAAAAGAGCTTAGAGCGACAAAATCATTTACTTGTTTTAAAAGAAAACTTGCTGCTCATACTATTCTCTAGCTTAAATTCAGAGGATACAACTGTAAATAGAACAATCATAAACTTATATAATTATATTACTTTCAATCTTTGAACTCTTTCTCTCATGAACTTTTTCTAGTGTAATAGTAATCCCTAATGATTTTATCTTCTGTATTATAATAATTTCTAAAACTTTTGTAACAATTTACTATACTTTTGTAGTAGCTTATAATGTTCATGTGCACGCCCATCGTGGAAATCAGTTTCATACTGACGATGTTAGCGTGGGTAAATAAAGTTCTTCTATCTATCTATCTTCTTCTATCTATTCTATCTATCTTCTATCCCCTGGGTTCTCTGGCGGTTTCTCCCCGTGCCGGTTTACTGATCACTGTTAAAAATAGCAAGTGACTTCCTTGTCGTTTCTAGGTCGTTGATGTTTGTTTTATTTCTCACATTTCATTGGTTAATTTTTGCCATATGACTCCCTTTAGTATAAAACCTAGTCCAGTTGCCATTTTTCTTTTAGAACTCGTTTCACTCTCTGACGAAGGGCCATAGCTCGAAACGTTAGAAATCTTCATCATAAATTCGGCCGTCTACCAGCCTTTTAACTTTTTGTGTTGTTTTATATTGCCTATGCAGCAGTCCATTCTTATACTTAACAATTAGATTATGAGTTCGAGATTTCTATGAAGTGTAGAAACAAACTTTGCAAAGAACATTTCAAAACGCCTTTTAATAATTTATTTATTTTCGTCTTTAAAAAACGAGCTGGGGAGATGGCTGTTCGCTACTCGCTATCTATCGACGAATAGATAGCGAGTAGCGTAGCCAATCAGAATAAAGTACTCGACTAAGTTTCTACTAAAATCATATATACGCGCTGCAGAATTTTTCACCCTAGTCACCACGCGTACGTGCAAATGGACTCCACGCACGTAGAGATTAGTACCCTCGCCCGCTCGGGTTTTCTGCCCTCGCACCGTGCCTGGCGCGGTGGGCGAGGGGATTAATTTTAAGGCTACTCCAAGTGAGCGAACCCATGCCGGGTAAGTAGAGAAAAACTCTACTTGACCGCGGCTGGTATGGATCAATGGTATTCAATTTTCAGTGTATTCAATCGTCAGTGTATTCAATCGAAACTGTTTGGTACCAGGGGAAACTTACCGGTATCGGAAATATGGGCATCATCGAATTGTGAACCCCTCTCTCCACCTTTGGTCATTTGGTGAAAGTGGAACCGTAAGACGAGAAGAGAGAATAAGATTGAGTTGAATTTACTAGAATTTGGATGTTCCTAATTCTTCAATTCCCATTCTTTTACCTGATAATTACGTCCCTACATGCGTGTGAAAAACTAGCCATTAGTGGTATATAAGCAGGCCCTCGTTAAAATCTCAGTAGTCTTCAACAGATTGGTCATGACTGAAGAAACTTGGTCCGATAAAATGCTGAAAATCGTGTATTCGTTAGATTCATTTCATCTTGCAGGTATGCAATGGTGTATTTTTGCTTGAGCGATTAAGAGAACGTACTCACAGAAATGAGGTCACATTAGTATTATTTTTAAAGTACTGACTGAGAATATGTTAAGTAGAAATGTAATAATATATCATTCATGGTCGACTTGCGTCATGTCATTTATGTATGCTCATGTGGAGGATAAGAATTAAGAACTCATGGAAAAAAAAAATATTTCACAAATGACAACATTATGTTGTATTACACTAAGCAACATTACTGCAGGTTACAGGCTGAAATAAAATTACTGAAATTAATATGCTGATTAAAAAAATGGTGACTCATTTCATTGGATCTTGGATTTAAATGGAGAAGGCAGTCCAAGTAATTGTGGTATTTCATAAGTAACCAGAGTTTCTTTTATGGGAACTGAGGGCACACTTCCTAAGAAAATTTTTAAGCTTTTGGAACTCTTAAATTTATGGCATTTTCTGTATTTACCAAGAGATAACTGTACAGAAATTTGGCATGTTCTGTGAGGAGCATTATTTTGAAAACAAGATGGACACAGTTACTGAGCAAGAGCTACAATTCTGTGGCTGTTAGCAGAGTAACTGGGCCCTGTTCCTTCTCCTAAATCTGCCCATTACAAATTACAGTACAAGTTATCAGCAAAAGGAGCTGTATCATGTCCAAACATTTTCAAAAATTTGGTCTGCTGGATTAATAGTGATACTGGATTATGTTCAGAATAAAGCCTTTCCCAAGAAAGTGTCAGATGAACACAGTAAAAACAGATGTCCAACACAATCTTCCAAGATGCCATTTTGTTCATGATTTTGCTAGTGGATCACAAAATTTGACCTTCTGAAGCAAACATTAGTCACTGTTTTCAAACCACAATTAGCCCCATTCAGCAGACTTATCAACAATCATGTCTGGAATATTTGGGGAGTAATTTTTAAACATGATATATGATAACATGAAAATATAGACTGTTAGCTAGTGGGAAAATGGAGACTGAATGGGTAATCTTTAATGCACAAATCTGTAATTATGAACAAATGTGCTGTTGCAACCCAATTTTTAAAATGCATTATGGAACTCTTAATCTTTTCAGCATTTTTCATTTTGTGTTATTCACAGTTGGAGCCTTATACTAAGGTGAACATTTGCAGAAAATGTTTTACAGTTTTGCATTACATATAAAACATATTAAATTTTGAAATATCTTGATAAACTGAAGGACTAGTAACATTTTAAAGTATTGGTTACAATTTTCATCTATTGCTTGCTTATTTTAAAATTTGATTTGTAGTTGAGGTTCTGATCAAATTTAAAGCTAGTTTTGTTGTAATTAAATGGTAAAGGAGATAATTAGAAGCAATTTCCTTTACTACCAGTATGGCAGCATAACATAAATCTTAGGTTTTGTAAAATGTTTCACCATACTGTTTTTACATTTATTTTGAGGTTTTCCAGTTGTTTCTCAGTTCAATGAAGAATGATTAGAGTTTTTGAATTAATCAAATCAGATGATGAGTGGTGACTGATCAAATGATCAACAATTTCCTGAAAATTTTAACATCACATGACTGATGTTTCTCACTATTAATTATTACATTTATACTTATTCAGTGCATTTATGCCATGATGGCAATCTTATTTGACAATGTATCCATTCAAGAGCACAATCAGAAATCAACCAATATATACATATATATATACACTACAGCCTGTTTCATCTTGGGAATGAAACACCTGAAGATTCTTTCCCAAGATGAAACAGGCTGTAGTGACTTTTTGAGGTAAGCGATATAATCCCATTTGCTCTTTCTTTGCATTATTGAGCCCTCTTTGCATTTCGTAAACCTAAACGTTCACGTACATATATATATACATATATACATATATATATATACATATATATACATATATATACATATATATACATATATATATATATATATATATATATATATATACATATATATATATACATATATATACATATATATATATATACATATACATATGCAGGGTGTCCCAAAAAATGTATACACACTTTGAATGATCATAAATACAATGTTTATTAAGATATATCTAAGTTTGATAATCCAAGTTAAAGAAGACAAGTGTAGGAGTTTTTTAGTTATTGTAGGTGTTCGAACTGATGACCGTTCTGGTCCAGGCACTGCTGATAACATGGACAGATGGAATTGCAAACATTGCGAATCATGATCATTTCATTTGATATTTGGGTGCATTCTCTTTCAATTGCTGCTCTTAATTCATTGACTGTTGCAGGTTTTGTGCTATAAACCTTATCTTTGATGTATCCCCATAAAAAAGTGTGTGTACATTTTTTGGGACATTCTCTCTCTCTCTCTCTCTCTCTCTCTCTCTCTCTCTCTCTCTCTCTCTCTCTCTCTCTCTCTGTCTCTCTCTCTCTCTCTCTCTCTCTGTCTCTCTCTCTCTGTCTCTGTCTCTCTCTCTCTCTGTCTCTCTCTCTCTCTATCTCTCTCTCTCTCTATCTCTCTCTCTGTGTCTCTCTCTCTGTCTCTGTCTCTCTGTCTCTCTGTCTCTCTGTCTCTCTGTCTCTCTCTCTGTCTCTGTCTCTCTCTCTCTGTCTCTCTCTCTCTCTGTCTCTCTCTCTCTCTCTCTCTCTCTCTCTCTCTCTCTCTATATATATATATATATATATATATATATATTAAGGCTGTCAGTTTACGTTTAATTTAGTATCCGTTTAAACGGATGTTTCATAAACGTTTGTTTCCAACTGGCAATTACCTCCTGGAGGGTTAAAGACCGGAAGTGGCAAGGATGTAAAAGCGCAAAATTGGGCACAAAATTTTGAAGCAAAGCAAAGTTAACATTTTTTGTCAATATACGATAAACATTAAATAACTTCACAATTTAGCATTTTTATTCAAAAAAATTCAACATGTTTACGTTATCTGGCAGCAAGCAACTTCACTTGTGATTTACAATATTGCCAGCCGTCGAACACACTCTTTCCAACGGAACAGACGTGGCAGGTATTGCGAGGTATTTCTGCGCTACTTTTGAAATTGTTGGAAAACGGGAAGCATTTTCTTTCCACTATTGCAGAGGGTCGGTTTCGTTGTCCGCTTGAGCAGTTTGCAAGTACGCCGCGAACTCGTTGACAGAGTCCTTAGTTGTGTCTGCATTTTCGTTCGCAGTATTTCTCCAAGAACCTGCAAGCAAAAAGTCCTTTCCGGGTGCAGGTTTGGACTTTTTTGCAACCGGTCCTTTTTTGACAATCACTGGTGTGATTTGTTTTATTTCTTCCCTGATGGCTTCGAAGGGAGCTGCTCTGCTTTCTTGGTCGTCAGTGCCCATTCAGTACAGAACCTGCGCTTCAGATCGGAGGTTGTTTTTTTAAACGACGCAATAGATGGTAAGATGCTGTATCGCACAATAGCTTTAACCGATTTTAACCTGCGTCTATTTTTTATGTACCGGCACGTCTGTGACGCAGACTAAACAGTTCTATACCGCAGTAAAAAAGGCTAGCATTTACTGATGGTTTCATACTATTCTTGCTGGTAGATTACTGAAATACTGAGCGTTCTAAAGTTAAACGGTTAAACGTTTAGTCATTTACTAAACGGATATTGATCTTTCTAAACGTTTAAACGTTTAACCGTGACAGCCTTAATATATATATATATATATATATATATATTGTCTATTTAGTTATAGCTTTGAGCAACTGTCGTTACACGGTGTTTCACGCTTACGCGATCATCAGTCGTCTGATGATCGCGTAAGCGTGAAACACCGTGTAACGACAGTTGCTCAAAGCTATAACTAAATAGACTATTAAAGCTCTACACCTTTGTATTGAGCACACATCTTTTCAGAGACCAAACAGCTACATTTATATATATATATATATATATAAGTAAATTTCATCTTACTAAGTGTAGATGTTTGTAAGCTTGGATATATATGATGAAAAGTTTGTTCACAAGTTTTATCTCAGAAAATTTCTGAGTTCCCCAACGGGAATCGAACCCGTGTCTCCCGATTGCCGGTACGGTTGTTTTACCCACTAGTCTGAGACCATATATATATATATATATATATATATATATATATATATATATATGAGAACACACTGGCCTTTGTGGTAAATTTCAGTCACTAATTTAATGACTGCTGCCCTGTGAACATTATTTGTTAAGTTGCAAGTGAATGTACTTTGATTGGTTTCCCTTTTGACAAAAACAGATAGTTTTGAAAATGCAGCATTTGTTGATTTTCAAGAACCAACAGTGGCTGGCTAGAGTCAAACAAGTGGAGGGGGGGGACTGGGGGGTCTATGTTGGTCATAGACTCAGAGATCTTGCGAGGTGAGGAAAAATTCTTACTCGTTAATTTGCCTGTAATGTTTCTTCAGAGAGCTCTACACTTTTTGCTGTTCATCACCAGAAAATATGCTATCATTGACGCCAACCTCAAACTCGTTAACGCAAAAATACATTCATTTTATTCAATCGACATTCATTAACGCTTCTGTCACTTTCAGCTAACATCTTTTGCATAGAAAGTGACATTCATTAGCGTAGATACGCAAGCATTTGCATCAAAGAGCATTCTATAGCGACAACAGGCGACCGTTAATACCATTCCACTATACATTAGGGAGAACAAACTTTCAATTACGCAAGATATTTCTCCGGCCTGTAGCAGGGTTGATTTAAAGTTATATGGAATCCCGAAATGTATAAAAGATAACAGAATAAAACTATCATAATTCGTACGTAAACTGAATTTGGTTAGAGCATTCAAATCTCTTTTATTTCGCCAATATTTCGATGACTGTTTGGATATGTAAAATGCTGTAATCACCACGCTGTGCTCTGATGAGCCCTTTCAGAACCGTCTTAACTCACAACATTGAATTATGCAACTGAAAACAGCTGTCCAGTCTATTGCAGGGACAAAATGGAATCTTAACATGTATTTTAGTTCACAGCACTTTGTTAACACGCATCAACTTCCGCGTCCCAGGAAAAAAAAAACAACTTTTGCGGCTAGATCAACTTCGCGACCAATGCTTTCATGCAGTCCAGTACTGCCGTACATTGTAAGCTTTGATCGCAAAATATTTTTTGTCTGAGATGTAAATGTTGATGTGTGTTAGCAAAGTGCTGTGGACTAAATTTGGTTAACGGCTTGAAATTATACTTGTCAGGAAAAATGTGGTATGAGAAAATTTTATAATATCAGTTAAGTGAAGGTGCAGAGGAAACCGCGTTTAAAAGATAAGAGAATAAAACTATCAAAATTTATAAACAAACCAGTTAACATGGGCTTCCAATAAAAAGAGGTTGAAAGACGTGGGTGCGATCAATTAAGACGTTCAAGAAAGGTAGAATAGAACTATTCTCTATCCCACTACAAAACATATTTCAATGTTGTGAGTTAAGATAGTCTTGAAAGGGCTCAGCCGAACACAGAACGTGGTCGGCTGAGCGAAAAAATGGCAAAACAGTGGTAGACATATTGGCGAAATAAAGAGCTTCGAACGGTCTAACCGAATTCAGTTTATGTACGAATTATGACAGTTTTATTCCCTTACCTTTTATGCATTTTCGAATTCGGTAAAACCTCAACTCGACCCTCCAACAGACTGGAGAAATATTTTGCGTAATTAAAATTTTATTTTCCTTAATGTATACTAGAATGGTGTTAATGGTCGTCTTTTGGCGCTATAGAATGCCCTTTGACGCACATGGTTGCGTATCTACGCTGATGAGTGTCACCTTCAATGCAAAAAATTTTACTTGAGCGCGACAAAAGCATTGATGAATGTCGATTCATTAAAATGGACGCATTTTCGCGATTATGAGTTTGAGGTTGGCGTTAATGATAGCATATTTTCTGGTAATAGTATATCTTCAGCAAAAGGTGTATAGACACTTCCAGTCGGTGGAAGGACTCTCCTTTTTCAAAAAAGACAGCAATCTTCCCCCAAGGCTCGATATAATTTTTTCAAGTGCGACGGAAAAAATGTCCGACAGTTTTATTGTTAGGTCGGACATGTCCGGACAGTTGCGACAAAAAAACGCCGTCGAGTCAAATTAACAAATTTGGTGTCAGATGTGGTATAGCGATATAACTTGCTAGCTCAGAAGTCAATCTACATGATGCGATTTTTCGCCACGATTGTTCTACTGGCATGCCCAATTCTACGGAGAACTTTTCTTGCTTACCATTCGCTGCCAAATGTTGCAAAACGTACCTTTGACCTTTTGTGAGGCAATGAGACGCATTAGGATGAAAATCATAACGAAAAATCACATCGTTTATGTTGGTATTGCAACCCAGGCCATGGTCTTAATGGACGATAGTTTCAGTCAATACGCGCGCCATATTCTCTTCAAAAACAATGATCAGGTTACCCAGAGATCAGCCAAGAAAAAGTTTAAGGCTGGTTTCCATATCGTTGTATCTGTCGTGTCTGTCGTATGAAAAAAATTCATACGACAGATACAACTATATGGAAACCTCCCGTACAACCGCTCAATACGACAGAAACGACAGATACAACTTGTTGTATGAGATAGAATGGATTCTATCTCCTGCAACAGATACAACAGGAAATGGGCGTGATACGACAGCATTTTGTTAATGGAAACCATCGCATGCGACTCATACGACAAATGCAACAAAAATGTGTCCCACAATGCACCTCTTTTGTTTTCAACATGGCGGCGGAGGTCGAAAGTGACGTTGAATGCTCGGTCGCCTCTTTCATGGAAGAACTTCAGCGCTATGAATGCCTTTACAACAAATTTTCGAAAGATTACAAAAAAACAACAAGTTAGAGATAACTGCTGGCTAGCATTGGGCAAGAAGTTCAATATGACGGCGGAAGAAGCGGATTAATTTAATGTTGATATACCCAGTCCCCCTCGGCTGTTGTTGTAGCAGAAGCGACAGATACGACAGATACGACAGATACAACTTTAATGGAAACCCAAGATACACAACTGTCGTATGAGTTGCATCGAGTTGTGTTTGCGCTGCAGGGGGCTAGTTTCATACGACAGAAACGACAGAAACGACAGATACGACAGATACAACGATATGGAAACCAGGCTTTAAGAATTGATACTTAAAATAAAAATAAATTATAGTTAAAAATATAATAGCCCAGCAAACAAGTTTAAATAAAGCCATAATGGAACCATATCTTTAAAAAGATTTTATTGACTAACGTTTCGTTACTTAACCAATAACATCATCAGAGTAATTATTTACAGGAGTTGAGAGGCTTAAATAGCTAACTGTTACAAAAATAGTGATGAAAGAATGTCACAAAGGATTAGCGGAACGATTAGCAAGAACAATTAGCGGAAGGAGTACGAATAGTCAAGTGGTGAAGAATTAGACGTGTGAAGAATTTAATTAGAAGGGAAAAAAAAAAAGGTCAAGAAATTACGTTAAAAAAGTGCTAAGGGAAAGGATCTAATATTAGCGTTAAGAGACGGTTGCATTCTAGAAATTAACAGACTTTCTCGCA
Source organism: Heliopora coerulea (assembly GCA_030142905.1). Classification (NCBI taxonomy): domain Eukaryota; kingdom Metazoa; phylum Cnidaria; class Anthozoa; order Scleralcyonacea; family Helioporidae; genus Heliopora; species Heliopora coerulea. The sequence goes on along the minus strand of JASJOG010000003.1, from coordinate 4,358,629 downwards.
GAAGGACATCAAACTGAGTTGAGCCAGAGGATAAGATTTCGAAATCATCAAATGAGATTTCATGGTCGGTTTTCACCTTGTGTGAAAGGACACTAGATAGTGTAGAATGTGAGAGCGGTTTTCCAGTGTAGGCTGAAATACCCATGTGATCGGAGATCCTAGTGTGTAATGAACGGCATGTTTCGCCTATATACGACGCCTGGCAATTTGTAATTTGTAATTTTGTAATTTAATCTTATTTAAAACACGGTAGCATTTCAGCGATGCTGATTTTCAAATGGCCGTGTATCACTAATAAAACTAACATTAACATTCTATTTTATACTTAGACGTACACGATTATTCTAATTATTAACAAAATAAAATTTATAGATTTGGAATTCTACTCGAAAACTACTTCTAATATTCATAACAGTGCTTAACTTACTATATCTAATTTCTTACAAAAGGGTTCTTAATAAACGATTTGAATGATGTTAGTGACATATTACCTTTTATGACATTGTCGATTACTTTCTTAGGTAATTTGTTCCAGGACACAGCTCCTTGATACGAGAAACTCTTCTTTAAAAAATTTGTGCGAGGTTTAGGCAAATGAAGATATCGATTATTACTACGAAGTTCGTGACTGGTATTGCTGTTTAGATTAAATAACTGAGTTAGGTACTTTGGGCTTAGTCCTCGTAGTGCTTTGAACGTCATTACCAATTGCCTTTCCTCTAAGATTTCTTTAATGGATTTCCAGTTCAACATTTCAAAAATTTGGGATGACCTTTCATCATAAGTAGACCTTGTTATCACACGTGCAGCTCTTTTTTGTAATTTGTGGAGTTTGTTAATATGATCAGTGTTAGAATTTTGCCATACCGTAGAACAGTATGTAAAGTGCGGCAGGAGGAGTGAGTTGTACATTGTTACCAAGACATCTTGTGTAACAAAGTCTCGAGCTCTTCTTAATAATCCAATGCATGAGGATAAAGTTTTACATTGTTTTGCATTATGTTCATGCCATTTAAGTTTTTCGTAATGACTCCAAGGACTTTTTTAGTTTGAACACGTGATATTGGCTCATTTGCTAGACTGACGTTTATGTCTTCAGAGATAAGATCAAGTCTTTGCTGTGAGCCAATAATCATATATTCAGTCTTTTCCTGGTTTAAAGTTAGTTTGTTTGTTGTCAGCCACATATGAACCATTTCTAAATCGTGATTTAGTTTTCGCTCAATTTCTGCCGATGACGATCCTTCACATGATAAACTGGTATCGTCTGCGAACATTACAGAACTAGTTTTAGTGAGACAATTTGGGAGATCATTTATATAGAGGAGGAAGAGCATAGGACCAAGGTTTGTCCCTTGTGGTACGCCACAATGAATAGATTTAACATCCGACATTGTTTGATTAATTTTACATATTTGTTTTCTGTCTTTTAAATAGGATTGAAACCATCTATGCGCTGTCCCTCGTATTCCATAGAGTTGTAGTTTTGATAATAGTATGTTATGGTCAACAGTGTCAAATGCTTTTTTTAGATCTAGAAAAAGAACGCCATTAATTAGGTTGTTATCCATGTTCACAAGCCACTGATTTGTACAATTAAGAAGTGCGGTTTCAGTAGAGTGGCGAGATCGAAAGCCTGATTGGTTTGTTGAAATGATATTGTTTACCTCCAAATAAACCGTTACCTGTTTGTAAACAAGTTTCTCAAATACTTTGGCGATAGCAGTAATAACAGATATAGGTCGGTAGTTACCGCGGTCTGATTTTTCACCCGATTTATAAATTGGAGTGACTTTGGCAAGTTTCCAATCATCTGGAAAAATCCCAGTACGCAAGGATGAGTTAAACAAATAAGTAATCGTCGGTATTATCGAATTACCAGCTCCCTTGAGTAATTTAACAGAAATATTATCAAGACCCGGTGATTTACTCATTTTCAAGTTTTGAATAACGCAGTTTACTTCTTCATATGTTATATCGTGGAACTCAAATATAGACGATACCGGAGTCACATAACTAAGTGGATCAATGCCAGTGGAATGAATATTGTTGGCTAACTCTGGTCCGATTGAGCAGAAATAGTTATTGAACTCTTCAGCGATGTTTTTGTCGCCAGTCACATCCGACCCTTTTACTTTAATACTGTTGATCATTGTTGATTTGGATTGCCTATTTAATAGTTTGTTTATAGCTAGCCAACACTCCTTGCTATTGTTGCAATTTTTTAACTTAGTGTTATAATACTTGGTTTTTTCATTTCTGATAAGTTTGGTGACTTGGTTTCTGCACAACTTATAGGCAATATGGTAGTTGTTCGATTTAAGTCTAACTGCTTTCTTTTTAAGATAGTCTCTACGATAACCAAGCCTTTTAATATCCTCAGTTATCCAAGGAGTGTGAGTACTTTTTACTTTACGAGTCCTAATGGGAGCATGGAAATTTGCAATTTTCAAGAATGTCGTCTTCCACTTTTCCCACATAATATTCGGGTCGGAGTGGAAGGTACACGTAGTAAATGCTTCACGAAGGTCGTTCTGAAAAGCGACAGAATCGAAGTGTTTAAATTGTCTTGTTTCAATAGTTTTCGGTCTCTGTTTCGGGAGGCTAATTTTGCGGCATATGTACAGGAGGTCGTGATCGCTGATCCCCAGTCCAATGACTCCGCTATCGATGGTTTTAGTGTCTTCGATTTTAGTAATTACTAGGTCGATTAATGTGCTGGTATCTAATGTTGATCTCGTCGGAATCTTAATATGCTGTTGCATTTGATAAATATCAAGAAGGTCTAAAAGTTTCTTCGTGTGTATGTTTGGTTTTGTAGTAAGTAGATCACAGTTGAAATCACCGGTGATGATTAAGTCCATATTCTCATTTTCAGCTAAATAAAGAAAATTCTCGAATTTGTCAAAGATCTCTACCGAAGAGTTGGGTGGGCGGTACCAAGTTGCTATTAAAAAGGGTTTGCATTTAGGTTTTTTGATTTCAAGACAAATTGCTTCTAATTCGTCTACGAGCAAATCGTCACGCCTAAGATGAGGAATGTTGTCTCGGACGTAAATTACCACTCCACCTCCATTTCTGTTTCTGTCACGACGGACTATATCATAGCCAGGGATCTCAACTGTGCCAACGTCAATTTCACTATCTAGTCTAGTTTCGTTAATAGTAAAGATTTCGAATTGATGTTCAGATAGGTAAGCTTTCAGTTCATCGATGTGTTTTATCAGGCTGGCAATATTTAAATGTCCAATTCTGAATCCCTTAAGTTTAGGATAATTAGAAGTGTGTGATAACAAGGCTGCGTTCTCGTTATTTATCATGGAGCTGTGTTCATCAGGAATTATGTCATTGGTTAGTCAATACTGATTAAAGTTTTTAAAAAACTTAATGAAATTCGCAGCCATAATAGCAGATCCTGCTCTAGTGAGGTGTAGACCAAAAGAGTTTAGGTGGTTACTCTTAATGTTTTCGTGAGATATTACGCCCCATTTTCTCTCGCTACACAATTTAGAGATGTTCGTGTTTACCTCATTGATCTTCCCTGAAAGGTTAGGATCATCTGTCCTGGTGATCACTTGCGATATGGCTACTTTAGACTTAGGCAGACAACTGAGGATTTGTTCTCCAAGGGCACAAATATCTTCTGTTATTGTTTGGGCTGACTTGTTCTTCAGGTCATTTGTTCCTGCATGGATAACAATGCATTCAGGTAAAGATTCTAACGTAGGATTAATATAATGTTTCATATCTTTCAGGCGAGCTCCAGGGAAGGTTTTGACGCTAACGCTTCTCTTCAGGTTTCTACGCAGTCGGTTGGGACTAAGCATTCTAAGCATAGAATCTCCAACTATGGTAATTTTGCAACGACTAGGTGAAGAAGAAGGTTGACCATTGGAGTATTCGACAGAATTGGTCGTTGAATTATTCGTTCCTGTCTGTTTATGCTTTTGTTTTAAATCACTCCTGTCATTTGTCTGTTGAATGTTTTGCGGCGTCTCATCTTCGTCTTGAGATAGTTCACTGAGAACTTCATATCTGTTGATGACTTCGTCAGTGGGAGCAATGATGCTATTCGTTTTACGTTTTCCAGTTGATTGATGTACAGTGTACCATTTCTCTACTTGGGCCTTTCAGGGTTTAATTCATTTGTGCTTTTCTTCTGCGATCCGCATGCCTTGTAATTGTTTATAAGTTTATCGGATGACTCGACGTTCTCGCATACCTTTCGGTAGTCGTCATATATGAGTTTAATGGCCGTAAGTAGACTTGATTTTTCATTCTCTACATTCTTGATTTTCGTATTCAAATCAGCTATAACGTAAGAAACGGTATTGACTCTGTCCCTAAGAGCTTCATTTTCTTTCTTTAATTGGCTGTTTTCTCTCTGTAGCATGGTAAGACACCGTTCAACGAGATCATCGGTCACGCGAGATTTATGACCATTGTCGTGGATTGTTGGTGTTAATGGGCTTTCAGGCATCTTATTGAAGTGAAAACGGTGCTGACTGAATTCTTCTGTAATTTTAGTCACTTGGGATTTTAATTCCTCAATAGCACATTCCAGTGTGGTTATTCGATCATTAGTTATGCAAGATAATGGCAATGGCTGATTTTGTTCTTGCGATGTACCTTCATCTAGAAGTTGTTCGCTGTCTTCACAAACCTGCATGTTATCTTTACTACCAAGTGAAGCATAGATTATCGAGGAAAATTTTGCCTTGATTTCTTTGGCCTTTAGCCCACCCACAGTAAGCGTTTGCTTAGAAGGATACCAGCGAATCGACACGTCATCTGTTTCGATCAACTTGCATTCACCACCTGGCGAAGTCCATTTGGCTTTAATGTTAATAACATCCTCCACAAACTTCTGCAACGATTCAAAATCTCCCAACCATTTAAGCTTTCCTTTGCTAGTGATTTCAAACAGCTTCCTTCTTTTATCGCAATCAGTAACCAGTAAATCCTCTACAATTTGATCGGAGCTCATCTTAACACGAATCTTAACAACTTGATTTGGCAGCGTCGGCACGTGATTTGTAAACTACATGGGATCTCCATTTGAGTGGTAAACGATCTTTAAAACGGAAAAAGTTAGACAGACGAGAAACGGGCCGAAAAGCAATACGAATTTGGAGGTGTGGATAGATTCGTCAACAAGTTACTCAATTACTTTCGTCAGCCTATCCACACCTCCAAATTCGTATTGCTTTTCGGCCCGTTTCTCGTCTGTCTAACTTTTCCGTTTTAAAGATCGTTTACCACTCAAATGGAGATCCCATGTAGTTTACAAATTCACGTGCCGACGCTGCCAGGCGTCGTATATAGGCGAAACATGCCGTTCATTACACACTAGGATCTCCGATCACATGGGTATTTCAGCCTACACTGGAAAACCGCTCTCACATTCTACGCTATCTAGTGTCCTTTCACACAAGGTGAAAACCGACCATGAAATCTCATTTGATGATTTCGAAATCTTATCCTCTGGCTCAACTCAGTTTGATGTCCTTCTGCGAGAAAGTCTGTTAATTTCTAGAATGCAACCGTCTCTTAACGCTAATATTAGATCCTTTCCCTTAGCACTTTTTTAACGTAATTTCTTGACCTTTTTTTTTTTCCCCTTCTAATTAAATTCTTCACACGTCTAATTCTTCACCACTTGACTATTCGTACTCCTTCCGCTAATTGTTCTTGCTAATCGTTCCGCTAATCCTTTGTGACATTCTTTCATCACTATTTTTGTAACAGTTAGCTATTTAAGCCTCTCAACTCCTGTAAATAATTACTCTGATGATGTTATTGGTTAAGTAACGAAACGTTAGTCAATAAAATCTTTTTAAAGATATGGTTCCATTATGGCTTTATTTAAACTTGTTTGCTAGGCTATTATATTTTTAACTAAACTTCGTTTCCCACCTGGCTCTTCAATCGCAAAAATAAATTATATTGAATCAAGTTTTATAAAGCCCTAAACAAACAAAATATACCCAGTTTGTAACTGTCAATAAAATTCGTTGAACATAATGTCTGCTTCGTCGTAAGATTGACCGGACGCTTGAATATTTTGGTCAGTCAATGTCCGATGTCCGACCCTTATATCGAGCGTTGCCCCTGCCTGGACGTATTCTTCTCATATTTGAACAAATCTAGTTAACCATACTTCTGAAAAGTAGAGGGGTCGCTACCCCACATTCCCCCTAACTTACTCACCTGTAATTGAGAAACAATGAAAAAAAAAAAAAAACAAAACATGGACTTAGTGATGTCGTTGTCACTTCTTTATCGTACTTCTGTATTTTATAAGTATTATTTTCACAGTTTCTATGATTAAGAAGTGAGACAAAGATTTTTGTTAAAATATCAAAATTAACGAGTTCAATATGTATGAATGATTTCGAAAAACAATTGTGTCGTTTTAAAGAGACTACTTAGACTCATGGACTACAAAACCATGCAGAACATATCACTATTTGCTTAAAAATTCGGGTTTTTTGGTTGAAACTTTAAAAAAAGGGTCTTGGAAGAGGAAGCAAATTTTAGCTTCCCAGCAGAAAGTGTTCAAAAAAGGCCAGGCTAGGATGGGTAAAGAGTTTGTTGTAGTTGGTATTAAACTACACTACTAGGTCTGAAAAGCTCATCACACTCAATTGTTTAAATGCGCCTTAAAATTACTCACCAGACACGAAGCGTATTGAAGAAGGCATATATATATTTCTCGAATCTCTTACAGATCTCGCCCTTCGGGCACTGTCAGTCACATTGAGCTATTCTCCCGCGCGAACTCATATAAGTTACTAATTAGGTGTATTAATAGTAATAGCTCCTATCGTAAAATCAATAATGATTGGAGTAGCCATCCTAAACGTCTTTCACACCAAAATATGTCCTGGTTGAAGGCGATGTTTTTGATGCAACTTAAATCTAGTTCTGTTGTGGCTTAAAGCCAAAAATGAATTAAAGTGTGAAACTTAAACGATCCTAAAGCCACAAGGGAACTACAGATACTTTCTTTATCGAAGCCGCCTGCATGAAGGCACGTTACATCAAATTCGAAATAGATAATTCGTTATGATTTGTCAACCGCATCGGTAACGTAGATTTCTGTAATTTCAGTTTTTGTCAGAAGATAATTTAGTTTGAATTGAAAATTTACAACCAAAATAAAATTGTGCCATATTAATCGAAAAACTGATTATAATGTACACCTTTCTCGGGATTGTTGTCATCTTGTATATGTAGAAGAAATCAATTCGAGAGGATTCTGGATACAACTTTGATAACACTATCAGGGTGATTGGAATGCCAGATACCAGTCTAAACAACAGTCAAAGAAAAGAACATAATTAAAGTGACCAACTGGTACCATGATAGAAAAATAGGTGTCCTGTCATCTTTTGGTATCAAATATTAGGCTACTCCTTGAATTCAATCTATTTCGTTAAATTTTATTGCTGGTCAATTAAAACAGTTTTTATCTTTTCCATATACATGAAGTGGTGTGCCAGAATTCTTATTTAATCCAAAAATGTACATGGAATATGATAAGCCTCAAGGAAATTCCACTGCTAGTGAAGAATGAAGCACTGCCCTAGTATGGCATTATTCAGTCAATATCTAGCAATGTTTTGCTACAGCACACCGGAGCAAAAACGTTCCTCCGTAAATTTAGCTGGATACATCGCAACCACTTCCAAATTTCCACAAAATAGAGGAATTCATAAATGATCAGGTTCAGTCCTTGAAATGTTTGTGCAGTTTGACTGGAATCTTTATGAACTTTGTCTTTATTACAGGTTCATCCCGACAATATTGTAAACCATTCATTGTTGATGGGAAAAGCATTGGTCAAGTACCTCCTTATGTTTTTCAAGAACTCGAAGAATACAAACAAGTGTTCTGTGTTAACGCGAACTCTGTGGAATTAGAGAACTCACTTAAAACCCCTGAAGAAAGAACCAAGAAAATTCATCTTGTAATGGAGTCCCTACGGGACAAGGGAACTGTTTGTTCACTGAAAGGATGGAGGAATGAAGTAATTAGTCAATTTGTTAATTTCGATGTTTTTATGAAAAATATGATTTATAAGCATGCAGTTGTGACTTATTAGGCGACGAAGTATCGAATCCAATTATTGGTCGAGTATGCTCATTACATCACCGGCATTACCACCACTATAAATGTAGAACTCCTGGCCATGGTCTCATCAACGGCCTTCGTCTCTCAGCTGGCAGAGTACAACACTAGATTCACAGCGTCGCCTTTTCGATTCCCAGCTGGAGACCTTTTACAACTGGTCCCAGCTGGGTCTTGAAATGTAAGATTCTGACACTCGAAAAATTTCTAAAGATTATTTTACTCTCGCTAACGCCAGGCGAAACATATTTGCTCTTCCAGCGGAAACATATTGCCGGGAAAGGGTTACAACTATCTCAACTCATCATGGTATGAAAACTCCATTAATTTATTGTCATCATTATTGTTACCATGGTTAAACACGATAAACGAGTTTTTATTTGACTACCCAATCGACCTTTTTGACTTCTCAATGGATCATTTTTATTTGATCTCTCAAAAGATGACCTCTCTTAGGATAATTATTACAAAGGAGTGTTGATAAAATTTGTTTATATTAACGTAGTTTGTTCTAATTATGCTGGCCAAAATTGTCCTGAAGTTCATCGTCTTTTGAATGATTTGAAATTAAAAAAAAATTGATTATTTGACAGGATACACAGTCAAGCTAGTTTGACACACATTAACTTGGAAATTTGGACAGTTCTTCATTAACATGGATGAAGTAAGGTATTCCCAAAAAAACCGTCAACTACCAATCAAGCTTAAGAAGACTGACCCTCCCCCCTGCGATTAATCAGTCAACACTATATGGTTAACAAAAGTCAAACCACTTAAAAACCAAAATAAAAACAAAAAGTTCAGTAACTTTGTGAAATGAACTATCCCGTGTACTGGATGCTCTAACCCAAGCACGGATATAACCAATAAGAGCTCACGAACGGGTCACGTCACTTTATAATAAAAATTACCAAATGGATTCCTGTGTTTGGATACTGTAATCCAAACACGTGGTATGTTGCGAGACTTGAGAATAGCGTAAAATAACACGAGCCACTGGGCGAGTGTCTTTAGCTTTTCGAAAGTCGAGCAACATCCCAAGTGTTTGGACCACAATATCCGAACATGGAAATCCATTTGGTAATTCTTTTATAAAAATAACGACAGATGAAAAGCACTTAACTTAATAAACACCATGATGAAGTAAGCAATTCTCCCAAAAATCATCAACTACCCATCAGAGCCAAGTTTATGAAGATCGAATGCTGGTCAACAAAGCGAGGCCACTTCAACGCGGTGACAAAGAGGAAAAACGAGCGTGTTCTTTTTAAGCTATATTTGAAAGTCAAACAACATACCAAGTGTATGAATCATAGTATTCAAACACACAAAAGCCGTTACGTGTTTCTTTGATAAAATAATAAGACTGAACGTGCAAAACAAACTTCAGTGCTCTTTTGGCCGGACGTTTTAATTTTGGCCAGGTATTAACCAATCAGAGCTCGCGAATTTTATAAAAAGGATTCTTGATGTCCAATCAGAAGGCATATCAAGGTTACTGAAGGTATTGTTACGATATCCTGTAAGATACACCATCTTACTGGATATCAAGGTTCGTCTGACGTCCCGTTGCACGTTATGATTTGATTCATATAATTAAAGGCATGGCTTCAAGGTTTAGTCCGGTATCAAATGTCATGTACCTGGTGAAACTTATGGCTTCAATTTGCAACTAATCACATTGTGAAACGAGGGTCACACCCTCCCTTATGTTTGACATAATGTCAAAACATATCACTCCTGTGATTTTCTCCTTTATATCCCTCATAAATTATTAATGTTTGTGCGAAGATTATTTAAAGCACGTCGAATATTTCAATGATCACTTATACTACTTAATTTTCCCTAATTTACAATTTCAGATGTATAATGTACGTGAATCGTTCAACGGAAAACCATTATTTCAAATGGAGAGATCTGCAGTATGTAAGTGCATTACGACTACTCCCTTCATGTTATGACTTATATAAAATATGACTGGATAATAACAACCTCAAAACTCAATTCTAAAAGATATCTCGACACAGAAAACATCTTTCTTCTTTTCCTTTGCTGTAAAAACGGTATGTCGTTGACATTACAACCCTAGGCGGGAAAAGGAGTGACGTATAAATGAGAACTAGCAACCTTTTCGTGATTGCCGTCAATTATCAGACCTCTCCTAACTCCGAATTCTGGTACTCAAGCAGATTTGTGGAGAAAGAACACTTTGGACATTTCAGACACATTCAACATTCAATGTGTATCTTGTTTTCGCTTTTCCTGCTCACGAGAATATCAAAGATTTGCCGTGTTTAGGCTTCTCTTGTTTTGAGGTATTTTGAGTTTAGGTCTTCAGCCCATTTAAAACACCTTGTTTTTCAAATATTTGTGCCAGTTAAAATTTTAAAGCTGCAAAATTGATTTTGTCTTTACAGAAGTCCTAAAAGTACTGAATAAACGTTTCAGCTTATGCTTTAATTTGACTTTCTTAAGAAGATGAAATAGAAGAACTCTGTAGCATTTCACCAAAACGAAAGAAGGCTTCCGTATTTTAACTGAAATGTCTTTTTAGTTATTTATTGGCCGAGACAAACCTTTCTATGATTTATAACTTTTTTTCATTTAAAATGGATGGCTGTGAAAGCAACATTTAAATGTCCTGATCGTGCTGGGGAAATTTAACTAGCTTGCCTCTTGATCCAGAGACACTAACCCTATGTGCAGTGACGGTCATGCTCGGTACTTTAACCAGCTTGCCCCTTGCTCCTGTGACACTGTCTATTTGTTCGTTGAAGGCCGTGTTGGATAACTTTGACCAGCTTGCCTCTTTGTCCAGTAACACTGGCCATATGTTTAATGATGGCCATGCATAGTAACTTTAACCAGGTTACCTCTTAGTCCAGTAACACTGGCCATATGTATAATGATGGTCATGTATAGTAAATTTAACAAGGTTGCCATTGGTCCAGTGACACTGGGCACATGTTCAATGGTCGTCATTCTGGGTAATACTAACCAGCCTGCCTGTTGCATCAGTGAAACTAGTCATTTGTTAATTAGTGGTCGTACTGGATAACTTTAAGCAACTTGCCTCTAGGTTTAACGACAGTGGCTCATGTTCAATAACTGTCATGCAAGGTAACTTCAACCATCTTGCCTCTTGGTCCCATGACACTGGTAATATGCTCAAAAAGAACAAATCCGACTCAATATATATCACAGGGGTCAATTAGCCGGGGTCACGTGGCAGTGGCAGACTCGAGGAAGGGGGTAATGGGGCTTGGTGATGCGTGTTTTCTTGTTTTTAAAACATTCTATCGAATTACTGACATCACATGCAGATACTTCTAGAATGGATGCTAACAGTATACATTCGAATCCGTTAAAGATGACAAAACAACTGTCAATTTCACGCCCTCGTTGTTTATCCTTCATACTACGGCTGCAAATTATGTAGCATACATATTCTATATCTTAGTGCTAAAACACATCATTTAGATTCATAGGTTTTGACGAAAATGTTATAAAATACAGAAAATTCCAGAATCATCCTCATGGTATTATGAACAGAATATTTCACGATAAATCAGTTATTTATGATATTTCAGGGATTTTTCATGATTAACCAGTTAAGCGGTTTATCATGAAATATAGAAAATAGTTGGTTAGACACGTAAAGAAACTTCCCTAAATGGGAAATATACTCCCAAACAAACAAACACGAAGTTGCGCCACCGGTACCAACATAGCCATCTGAAGACCGTAGTAGACTCTTAGCTTGGACCCCCCTTTTTTTGCAAATCCTGAGCCCGCCACTGTACGCCCATGACTCCACATTTTCAGGAGGTACAAGATTTCAAGCTCTGAAAAGCAATAAGTACATTTGACAAATTTTCAAATATTAATGAGATGACTAGTGGTGTACATAGTCCAACATAGGTAGGGACTAACGTGGACATTTTCTTTAGCGTGGTAAAATATTCAATTTTGCAGTACACAGTTTTTCTGAGCACAATCTAAATAAACTGCTGTTAAGCTAGAAACATGAAAAAAACAGTTGTGGAAGCCAGATTCGCCTGACAAATTTCCCAGGAGTTACTGACGTAGATTCTAGATGAATCATTTTGAAAATGTCCAAGCTTTAAACTGACATAACACTCAAGGATATCCGGTGATCACCTCTTTTTTCGATAATTTCCTTTTTCCTACGAACTTTATCGTACATCTGAGAGAATGGTAAGCAATAATTTCCAGAATTTTAAATATCTTGTTCTTCATATTTGCTTTTTCAGAAAGCACATAGGGAAAAGTAAAGCTATTTATCCATTTTTATACCAAAAACATGATATCAGTCGTGGTTGTATAATCACTACCTGCAGGATCTTGTACAATGGTGTACTTTTTCAAGCACTTTAAAATAACTTGAAAGAAACTAGATTACTGTCAAGACTGTAATGTAGTTTTGAAATGCTATGGTTTATCTAGCTTCCTTTCCAAACAAGCCCTTGCTGTAACCCACGCTTGTTTTGTTTTATTGACGTTTTTGAATCCAATTCTGAAAGACTGAAATTTTTTAGAAATTATCATTACAGTTAGTGAAACATGCGACAACATTTTGCCTACTAGTTATTCTTGCAGCACAGAGAACATTCTTCCAGAAAGCATAAAAAGTTTAAACTTTTTCCAGAAATGAACTTGTGGACAAGATAAAACATTCCGAAGAGGAGCATCTTGAAAACCCAGAATACGAGCCAAAATCAAGACGAAAGTTGAATTAGTAATATTTCGATTTTATTTCAAAACCATCATCAGATCAATTAATATATTTTATCTTGTATTTTTTTCAAGTTGTCGGCTGGCTCTGGCTACTGAACCCATGGACTCTCCGTGAGTTTTCTTTTTTTTGAAACCGGCGATTAAAGGAACTTTTTTTTCCATCCAAGAAAATGGAGTAGTGAAATGATGGCTGGCATATTAAAATGTTTAGGTCTAAATGAAAAAATGTCGAATTCCTGGCCTAAGAAGTAAAAATGCATAGCAGTAGTGCTCGTGCCTCCTACTTCTGTGACTAGGGTTCGATTTCGGCCTTAGCGCTGCTGTCCGTGAGAAACACACACACAGTGAGAAAAGTGTTGTAAAATTACATCTCTACCAAACATTGCAGGTTTTTTCCGGGTATTCCAGATTCCTCCTGTAATTACACTGGTGGCAATTACTGGACCTATGATGAGAACTGCTTAGCTATCTGATTGAGTTATTCAGTATAGGTAAAGACACCTTACTTAAATGTAGAGTCTTTATCACAATCACATATATCTGTGATTAGTCGTTCAGAAAGACAAGACAAGACAAAAAGAATTTATTTGCACTCATTTTGTAAATTGTATACGTTTAATTAGTAAATATTACATAATTCGAGTCCTGGCTACCTGTAATAAACATCTGGGTTAGAAAAACCGGGCAGACTGTTAAATGATCGGGGATATGTGATCCCGATGCTTGAAAACGTTGCTCGAGGGCCCAGTAAAACTTAAATCCGCTCTTCTAAAGCAAGAATAAAAAAATAGTTACCAGTCATGTACAAATACAACTTAGATGGCCCCTCTGTCCCCGATTATGTGGATCTCTATTCAACTGTGGATGACAGACAAAAAACTATTTTACTGAAGAGATTTCTCGACCGGATCGCGAGTTATCCTCCGGATAGTGAATAATCCTTGTTTCTTGCTACCAGAACTTGCTCAACGTGGAATCAGAATTTGCCTTGAAAGTGTTCGTATTTCTAATCGCCTCGACTAGCTTAGAAAAGTTGTTGAGCAGTCCACTCACAACTGCACATACTTATAAGCTCTCTGGGTACATTCGACAAAACACAAGCTTTGACAAGCACAACTCATTGAGGAAGGCAATTATATTAACTGTACATCTTTCAATGTACGCCAGTTCTGTTTTTTATCGATCCATGTGTCCCTTTGCGTCCATCCCCTTCGTTCTCCCATGTTTACTTGTTATAAATTAAATCACTTCTCACTTTTTTGGTGCTTTTGATCAATAAGATTGTTTTAAACTAGTTAAAATTTCGTAAAAAACAATTTATTTGTTAGAAATAAGCTTAAGAATATAAATACATTTTTAGTTGCAGCTTTTTAATATTTTTAACCAGCTTTGTTTGGAATGCAGCAGTTTGGAGTTCATTTAAACGGATACAAACATGATAATAATGATGGCATTTTAATGTGGATAGCTCGACGTAGTTTTAAGAAACCGACATTTCCTGGAAAACTAGACCAGATAGTAAGTACCGTTATAGTAAATTTGTGTACTGACGTTTTTCCACAATACCATATTACGAGCGGATCACGAGCTTATCGAAGAGCAAGCCGGGGCATTCGATCCTTTGCCCCTTTTAGGATCGAAAAAGGTTGTTGTGGGTCATGACTCCGTTAAAATGTAATATTAAACAACAAAAAATGGTGTAAGTTAAATTATCGATTAGCTAAATACGCTATCATCACTTCTAAAGGTAATTTTTAGCAACTTTCGGACTTTAGACTTTATTAGGACTATTATAACACTAATTTAATATTGTAGTCGGTAAAAGCATGGTTTTTCAAAAGATGGAGTTTTTCCATCACCGTCAAAATAGCACGAGCTCGAACGAGGAGTGCGTGTTTTTTTCATATTGCACGAGAAACCATGCTATTACCAGTTAATAATGAACGTGAAAAAAGTAACACGGTGCCCAAAAAAGGTAATTCAGGGCAAATTAGAGCTTTTTTCTGAACTGAATCTTAATCTATTGTCACTGTGTTGCCTTGAAATTTCTCTGCACCTACCCCAGAATCGAGAGATTTTTTTCATGTATATTGTTATAGCACTAACAATAACAATCTGTTTGATGTTAGAGAAACGTGAGAGCTTGGATATATTGTGGTAGATGTATCGAGCTTGAAGATCGTTCATCTACCAACAATAACAATGTTAGGCTGACTTTAGACTTCGCACTTCAGTTGACTCGAATCTAATGTTGTTGAATTAGTTCGACTAAACGTCGACGTCTAGAACCAGATTTAGTTAGAGTCTACTCTAATATTATATTCTAGCGAAGTACGAGTGGCCTAGTCGCATAATGCGGCTCAAGTGCGAGTTGGATTTAGATGTCGCACTTCTGTAGCACTACTGTTAACTCAAATTACATAGATTTAAGAATGAAAATCCACAACAGCGTTTTCTTTTGCGGTGATTAGAGGGCATAAAATACACCAAAACTTGAGTAACCAGAGGTGTCTTTTCATCAGGAAAATGATAAAATTATTTGTTGCATCTTTTCTCTTCTCTTTCTCACTTTGACAACACCCAAAAGCGTCGCATCCTTGACAGAATATGGTGCCATGTTTATCCTGCATGACAGTGTTAGGAATTGCGTATGCGCCAATATTTTAACCTAAATCAACGTGATAAATTTGGGTCGGCTGAAGTGTGACGCACAAAGACGTTGTCGCATCTAACTCAGATCAATCCAAAATACGTTAGAGTCGACAGAAGTACGACTTGTGAAGCTGTTGTCGTACTTGACTCGAGCCAGTTGATAATAGATTCGAGCTGACTGAAGTGCGACGTTTGAAGTAACCCTTACTGCAGATTCAGGTTGAGAGTTTTTGCAATTTAGTAAGTTCCCAACGCATTTCATGTGTTCCAACTTTTGTGGGGAAAATAACTGGCCGATGACTGTCTGGTTAGACTACAGGACTTGCATGTCTTTTGCTCTTTAAAAAAACTTAACTGAAAGTCAAAGTAAGCTTTTATATGACAAACGATCCATACTAATAGTATTTTCTGAAGGGATGGCCGGTATTCCGTTACACCGAAAAAGTAGCTATCAGTATTAAATGCCATAATCGGGTTTGTTGGTATGACTTCATCAACTGATGAAGTTATATCGGTGTAACTCGATATATCGGTGTAACTACACCGATATATCGAGATGATGCACGGATAAACCCGGGATTGTCCGAATACCAAAAGACACCGGTTTTAGACACATATGCTGTAAGACCGGTTGTAGGAAGCCCGGACAGCTTATCCAGAGGATAAATCCATGCGAGATAACAGCGCTATTCTTTGAACAAACGAACTTAAAGTTCATCCTCAGCGACACAATCTCGTGAAAACCTCGCGATTTGGCCAGCAAAATTTATGTCCATGCAGTTGTTCAATGTACAAATGACGTTGTTCACTAGCCTGGATTATCCAGAGGACAAACTATTGGGTTTTGCATTAACAGCCCCGTATGTGGAAATTATTGTGTTAAAAACAATTTCGACATGCTGACAGCCGACAAAAGGCAGTAAACTCTTTTCAGCAGACATTAGTGCACTTTTACTTTTCCTGATTAGACCAGCTACTGTTGTCTTAAAACCATGACCAGCCGACAACTTCAAAAAGTATAAAATAAAACATATTCCGAAGAATAATGTCATCTTGAAAACTCAAGATATGAGTCAATGCAAGATAAAACTATTGTTGAAACTGTGATATTTCGACTTTATTTCAAAGTCATCTTCAGACAGAATGAAGATGACTTTGAAATCCTAACGATAATTCAAACCCTAACCATAGAACAGTTTAAGATAAAAAAACAAACAAAAAAAAAGTGGAAAATTCGAAGGGAAAAATAAAAACCAAGCATTCGGTTAGATTCTAGCGCAAGGTTGACGCACGAAGACGCAAATCACTGTCCATTCCTCAACTCAAAATTAAATGTCATTTCTTAATTTCGAAATGAAATCTAGGCAGCCGGTGGTATATCAGCTGGAGACAGCATTCAACGTACTCTAATCAAGGAATGTCAAGAGGAAGCATCTATCCCTGAATCACTTGCTCAGCTGGCTGTTCCTGTTGGGGCTGTCAGGTACATACTTCTCATTTAAGAATTATCTTAAAACTGGGGCTTTACAAGGAAATTAGCCTTAACATTTTTGACATGTTACCATTAATTATAAGCAGGTAAAAGATTTCTTCTTACCAGTGGTGAGGCCACAGGAGGGAATGGGGCCCTGACCCCCCACTTTTCGGAAGTATGGTCAACAAGATTCACTGAATTAGGTAGAAAATACGTCCAGGTGGAGGGCTTGCACTCTTCCTTAAAATGTTAGAGCCCTACCACCGTCTGGAAAGGGCTAAAAAGCTCTCTGAAAAACATTTGTATTAAAGTAAAGAGTATAAGACTAAGAATTTTTCCAGACCATTCAGTGTCTATGTATCTACGACCAATATGAACTCCCCACCCACCCACCCTCTCCACTTGTTTTACGCTTCTTCTCATCAAATTTAATCGTTTTTAAGCCCCAATACAACGTTTACTACTAGCAAAAGAATATTGTCGGATTATCAAGACGCCAAATTTTTCGTAACTGTTAATTACATTTCGAAGATTTCAGCTGGAGTCGTTCTATCTACTGATTTAATGATTTAGTAGATTTGCTGGAGCCCGACAGCCCAGATAGACAATTTTTTCCGAAAGAAACTGAACAATTAGGTAAAAATCTCGAAAAGTTTAAAATAAGTTTACTATGAAATCGCCATCAAATGTGTAACATTGCCTCTCAGGTTGTCAAGAGAACGGAATAAAAATGGTATTAATGTGAATCACTAATTATACAATAAATCAAAATAATAAAAGCCTAAACGGGGACGGGACACTTTACAAGAATACGTGACGCGATTTTGTATCAACTTTTGAACTCTAAATAAATACAGGGTCAACGTTCACTGATTGATGGCAGATGATATTGCTGACAGTTTTATGACAAATATATGCTTTGTTGCCCATTGTCTCGTCGAGTTAAGATTTCGGGGAAAAGTCTCCCCAAATGTAATTATCCTTCTGTTTCATGCATGAATGCTCACAGTGGCTGCTTATAGCAGCGTGTATCATTAGTCTAGTAATAAAGATTATTGCCCAGCCAATAATTTTGAAGAAGCCCATATCTCAAATAAACATATCAGGATACTTTGAAAGATACTTTAATGAGGAACTAACGTTTCGTCACTTTACAAGTAACATCATCAGTGTGTCTATTTACATGAAAATTTACAGCTTAATTAACCTACACGATTACAAAATTAGAGGTGAGAAAAGGAGAGAATGATAAATGCGGTGTCATAACAGGGATTAAGGTGGAGGAGAAAAGGAAAAAAAAAACCAATTAAAATAACATGAGAGGATATGACCTTATATTTACGTTGAGAGAGGGATTTATTTTTGCGATTAACAAACTTTCTCGAATGAGAGTATCTAATTCTGAACGGCCACTAGCTAAAACTGAAAAATCATCGAAAGAAATCGGGTGTCCAGTTTCTCTTTTATGTGCTAAAATGCTGGACAAAGAAGAGGGGTGAGAGATCTCATTTCCTCTGTATGCCGAAATGCTCATGTGTTCACAGATCCTGGTGTGTAAGTTTCGGGTTGTTTCACCCAAATACAACACCGAGCAGCGTTGGCACGTAAATTTATAAATGACATTGGATCTTAGGCGCATAGGAATTCGGTCTTTGAAACGGAAAAGGTGTGAAAAACGGCAAACTGGTCGAAATATTACTCGGAGGAGTAATATGACAAAGATTCTATAAAAACGAAACTCAAGGATATCGCTCTCACCGGTTATCGAACTTACTCACCGCCAAAATCGACCTTTTCTGATGATGAACTAAAAATTATTAAGAGACTCAAAGCGGACAAGACCATTGTTATTGTTAAACCTGATAAAGGAAATGGGGTGGTAATCCTTGATTGGGTTGATTACGAATCAAAAATGGAAGAATTACTTCAGGATATCTCAAAATTCGTCCCGCTCAACGACGATCGGATTAAAACAACAATGAAACGAGAAACTAAAGTTCGAGCATTCCCTCGAAAACTAAAGAAGGCCAATGTGATATCTGACGAGCAGTTCAAGAAAATAGCCCCCACAGGATCTCAACCAGGTATATTATATGGGCTGCCTAAGATTCATAACCCTAACGTACCACTTCGACCTATTCTCTCAGCAATAGGAACTCATTCATTTAACCTAGCTAAGTTTCTAGTTTCGCTTCTCCATCCTATTTCTTTAAGTTCTTATGTAATTATTAATTCGTTTTCCTTTATTCAAGAACTGTTCTCCTTAGACCTTAATATCGACGATTTAGTTATGGCCAGTTTTGATGTTATGTCTTTATTTACTAATATTCCTCTTGATGAAACCATACAGATTATTCTTGACCAGCTATTTTCTACCAACCGTCTTTTCCAAGGCTTCTCGCGCAAAGAACTAAAAGACCTCTTGAATTTAACAGATTGTCATTTTGTTTTCAATGGTAAACTTTACTACCAAATCGATGGCGTCGCCATGGGCTCACCGCTCGGCCCACTTTTTACCAACATATTTTTATCACACCATGAGAAAATATGGCTAGAAAACTGTCCCACTGATTTCAAACTGCTTTTTTATAGACGTTATGTTGATGATCCTTTTATTTTATTTAAATCTCATGAGCACATCGAACCTTTTCTAAATTATTTAAACTCACAGCATCCCAACATTAACTTTACCTGTAAGGTGGAGTCCAACAAAACGCTACCCTTTCTTGACATCACTATTTCTCGATCTAATGGCTCATTTATCACCTTTGTTTATCGAAAACCAACATTTACCGGCCTTTTCACAAATTTCGAGAGATTTTGCCTGTCATTTACAAGAAAGGTCTAATCTACACTATTTTATTTCGATATTTGAATATATATGTTCGTCGTATTCGATTTTTCAAGAAGAACTTGCAAAATTTAAGAGCCTGTTACTTCAAAATGGTTATCCGCAACGGTTCATAGACTATTGTATTTGCTCGTTTTTAAATAAAGTTTCCGACACACCAATTAAACCTCTCACAGCACCTAAATTGCAGTTATCCATTGCACTGCCTTTTACTGGTAGTCACTGTCTCAAAATTCGCTAACAGCTTTTGAAGTTCATATCATCGGCCCGCCCATACATTGACCGCCGAGTAATATTTCGACCAGTTTGCCGTTTTTCACACCTTTTCCGTTTCAAAGACCGAATTCCTATGCGCCTAAGATCCAATGTCATTTATAAATTTACTTGCCAACGCTGCTCGGTGTTGTATTTGGGTGAAACAACCCGAAACTTACACACCAGGATCTGTGAACACATGAGCATTTCGGCATACAGAGGAAATGAGATCTCTCACCCCTCTTCTTTGTCCAGCATTTTAGCACATAAAAGAGAAACTGGACACCCGATTTCTTTCGATGATTTTTCAGTTTTAGCTAGTGGCCGTTCAGAATTAGATACTCTCATTCGAGAAAGTTTGTTAATCGCAAAAATAAATCCCTCTCTCAACGTAAATATAAGGTCATATCCTCTCATGTTATTTTAATTGGTTTTTTTTTTTCCTTTTCTCCTCCACCTTAATCCCTGTTATGACACCGCATTTATCATTCTCTCCTTTTCTCACCTCTAATTTTGTAATCGTGTAGGTTAGTTAAGCTGCAAATTTTCATGCAAAATTTACATGAAAATTTAAACATAAATTCTTTAACGGATCAACATAAATTCTTTAACCGTGAGTCATCACTAATCTGGCATGTGCACGCGGTCACCTCAGTAAGTTACACTTCACAGCCCAGGTCGTTTTCCTTTAAGTTTTCACAGTACTGTAGATCAGTCCAAGTGACAACATAGCAGTAGGCAATGCCGAAAGTAAACGAAAAAAAGTATCGGACTCAGAAATATCGCAGAGAATGGGAGAAAGAAAGTTGGGCAAGTGATTGGCTGTCCATTTCCAAACGTGTAGCTGGCAAAGCATATTGTTCGCTTTGCGACAAAGATCTTGTGGCCGGGAAATCAGAATTGATTGGCCATGCAAAATCGTCCGGTCACATTCGCCAGAGCAAGACTTCCAAAGACAGCTGCTATATGAGGGCCTTTCTCACCACAACTAACGTATCAACGATCAAAGCCGAGCTGAATACCGTTGCCCTAATAGCCAGGAAGAACATTCCTTTCAATGTGCTTGACCAGCTCACAGCAACTTTGCACCACATTGCCGACGACTCAAAATCCGTAAAAGATATGACGTGCAATCGGACGAAAGGAACTTACTTACTGACCGAGTGCCTCTGTGTATGCGCATGAGAATCTGGTGGGGAATATCAAAGCTGCGAAATGAATTTCGATCCTCTGCGATAAAGCTACTGATGTTTCGATGAAAAAAATGTTTTGCGTAAATGTGCGATTTCTCCCATCAGATTCTTCTGAACCTGTCACTAAGCTTTACCGCTTACTGCCAGTCGAAGATGGAAAGGCCGATGGTTTGTTCGAGTCCCTGCGAGCGGCATTGGAAGAGGATGGAATTTCGTGGGACAGAGTTGTCGGGTATGCATCTGACGGAGAGAACCTTATGCAAGGCCAGAACGATTCTTTCCTCACCAGAATGAAAGAAATGGTTCCCGATCTCTTCGTGCTGAAATGTTTTTGCCATTCGTTTCACCTTGTCGCTGAACATGCCTGTGCTGCCCTATCAAAAACCGCCGATCAACTCGTTCACGACGTCTACAACTATTTTAAGAATGCACCAAACCGCCAGATTAGCTACGAAGATTTTCAGGCTTTCGTGCAATGCGAGCCACACAAGATTTTAAAGCCTTGCCAAACAAGATGGCTTTCGGTGGCCCAGTGCGTCAATCGCATTTTACAACAGTGGACGGCTCTCGAGCTGTTCTTTGTCTCCGAAACCGCAGAAACGAAGTCTCCCACCACCGAGAGAATCCTCAACGCCCTCCGATCTCCATATGTGAAAGCCACGTTAGAGTTCACGGATTACGTCCTCGGAGATTTAACAGGCTTAAACAAGTTGTTTCAATCAGACAGATTCAAGCTGCACCGATTGCTGCCCGAGGTTGAGCGTGTCGTTCGCATGTTTTCGCAAAACTTCATGGCTAAGCCAAACCGGTCCATAGAGTTTGCCAACATCAACGTTGATGACGAATCTAAATGGCTGTCTTTGGATAAGGTCTATCCTGGCATCGCTGCGACTGAGACCTTGGCAGAAATGAGGCCGCACGAAAGGGAGAGCTTCCTATCGCGTTGCCGCAACTGGTACAAGGAGGCAATTCGCCAGATGCAGAAGCGTATCTACCTGCCCGTCCAATCTTGGAAGCCTTCGTCGATGTTGACTACATGGCCGTCGTGAAAGGGAAGGCTGAGGTGAAATCCGCTGGCGTATTGGCATCCAAACTTCCAAAGCGACTTTCCCAATGCTACGGGGTGCAAACCATCGACCGTCAGTGGCGTTCCCTGTTGGTCGACGATGATGTCAAAAATGGTGGATGGGAAGCCAGAACGACACACGAATTTTGGCAAGCCATGGCCGACATAGAGGCATACAAGGAATTAGCAACTTTTATGCTTGAAATCACAGCGTTACCCCAGAGCACGGCGGTTGTAGAGAGGACATTTTCAAAGCTGAACAACAACAAGACGAAATTGAGAAATGCCTTGGGTGTTCGCACAATGGAAGCGATAGTGAAGGTGAGTGAGGAATTTCCCTGCAATTTCGAATCAAATAAACGTCTTGCTGAGCTCCATTCAAAGGCAAGAGTCAACTACATGAAAAAATACACAGACCAAGAGCGCAAAACTGTGGAAGACAATTTTTGACATTTGCTGGCATGGTGAACTGAACTGTTTAAACCTGAGTTGATTGTAGAAAAACTGTTTAAACCTGAGTTGATTGTAGCCTAATTAGATTGTTAATGTAAACTTTGTTATGTATTTATTAGATTTTTAATGTAAACTTTGCTGTGTTAATTATAGTAATGTTAATGTTGCACTGAATACAATAAACCGTTATCAATTGAACCTGAGGTCAGTACGGGAAATTACTTTGCTTGAATTTGTACAGGTTCGACCGTTCGAGGCAACCTGACAACCTTGTACCCAGGGCCTTCTCTTGTATTGGCCGCGAGGTCCGACGTAGGTGTATAGTAGGGGGATATAGTGCTGCGTAGGGGAAAGTAGGGGAAAATCAGAGAAATGATCGTAGGGGGATGTAGGGGGAAAATGAATGTTTAGTAGGGGAAATATGCAGAGATAGAGTGGCAGCACTGATGTAAATAGACACTCTGATGATGTTACTTGTAAAGTGACGAAACGTTAGTTCCTCATTAAAATATCTTTCAAAGTATCCTGATATTTTTATTTGAGATATGGGCTTCTTCAAAATTATTGGCTGGGCAATAATCTTTATTACTAGACTTCGATTTCCGCCTGGTATCTCGATTGCCGAAATCCTAACCCGTGTATCATTATAGTTGTCCCACAAAGATAGTTCAGGGCATGAAACGATTGAGCTTTCCCAAAGAATTTCTTGAAAAAAAATCTAAAGGATACAAAATTCTTTGATATGATTTATTATAACTCTTGAATGAATTGTAGATTTTGTATGATGTTTGTGATTTATGTTTAAATACGTCCCCTACATATTTTTTAAGAATGAGCATCGCGAATTTTGGCAACGAGGTGAGCAGCTTCGAAAGTTTTCTGTATACTAAGTAAAGCGGAAAACCAGTGAACGGGATATTAAATTGGGCAAAAGTCCTACTGCATTTTTAAAGTCCTTTGTTATGTTGGCTGATCACAAGTTTTAACATTTTTATCCCCGTCAGATACTATGAGAGAGAATTGAAATATTAAATCCCTAAATCTGTTTATTCAAATGAAATAATGTATATTTGGTTAACCAGTAGGGTCAAAATTTCACAGCATAAATCTTATTCCGATCCACTCGAAATCTGTTCACCCTTCTTCGACAGAGTGTATCCCCTTTGTGAGTAAAAATATCTGGCGTTAGACAGGGTGATGTAATTTGGTATTAGCCAGAACAGGCACACCGACAGGCAGGGCGAGGAAGGCAGATTGCCTCAGGGCCTTATACTATGAGGAGGTTCGTGTTCCGATTTCTCATCTAGACTGTAATGTCCCAGACATTTTAAGGTATATTTATTTGTTTGATCGTCTGATATCCACTGCAGTTTTGATTAGCACTTAGTATCCTGGCCACTGTTTTGTTTTTATTCCCCTCATAAAACCTCTCGGCATGACATTCTGAAGTATTTAAAGCCATTTCTTAGTTAGCTGTCGTTTTTAAAATAACTTCTAGAGAGAAATTAAGATAAGATTCATCCAAAAAATGGTAAAATGAAAAGATTTCAGTCTGCCAGTGCCAAAGCAAAAGTAAAATCGAAACGTCTCCCGAACACGTCAACCGGAACAGCTTGTTTGGATGAAACCTTGTACTTCATCAAAAAATTTTAGAGAATATTAGTCGGACCTGTCGGTTTTGGATAACTAAACAATAGCTAGTGCCAGGAAGAAGAGGAAGAAAACGTGATTCAGCAAAACGCTGTTGATAAAAATGCGATCAGGGAAATTGGGACCGAAAACCTTGGAAATGAAGTCGGAACACATCCCCCTTCGATAGCATCTGTTGAAAATAGGAGTAGTAGGGAATACGTTGGGGCATCACCAAAAACAGCAGCCCTTAGTAATGATGCTGGAAGTTCCAAAAATCTAAGCTGTCAGGACTGAGATGCAATAGCCAGGATGGGTCCTCAACCAAATCCTAATGCATTTCCACGACATACGAACTGGCGTCCATTCCCTATGAGCAGATTTTCAAAATGGATGCTAAACGGCGAGTCAACGAAGAGAGACTGGCTCGTATGGTGTAAATTGGCGAAAGAACTTTTCTGCTTCTTTTTTGCCTGTTTAACGTTAACTCTCCATCACCAACCTTTTCAGCAATCATTCACCCGGAGGCAGGTTTCGAAGACAATGGAAAGACGTTCAACGAAATAGTAAAAAGCAATGAGCAAAGTTCATTGAACAATCCCAGCTAAAGTGGAACAATCATCTGGTATCCTTAGAGTAGCAGTCATATTTGGGGTCGACGCCATGTACCAGCAGAGTACCATGAAGAATAGAATCGTCGGAGGTAGATTTTGAGGTACCCTTGACGTGGCTTTCCTACCAGACAGGAATCTTTCATACAAAGGTTCAAGTGAAGCTGTCGGAGACCTAAATAACGGCTTGTTTCTCGGAACTCTACAGTTGCTCGACTCTTATAATGGAATCATCAAGCAGCATTTAGATAAAGTTGTTGAGTGTCAGTAGGGGAATGGCTGCAGGCACACTATCTTTTATTGCAATCACAAAATCAATTCTTAACGTTGTGTGCTAGGAAGATTTTAAATAGATACAGTGTCCACAGCACTACGGTCTTATCGTTGATGGAACACGTGATACTTCCCATACAGAGCAACTTACGCTAATTCATCCTGCGATATAAGATGCTTAGGACAGGAAGTAGGAGGTAGTTGAGTAGTTTTTCTCACTCTACGATTTTGAGAAAATATTGTCGAAGTATAGGTCAAGTTCTACAGAAAAATCAAATCAATTTTGTACATGCCGAGGTCAGGGATATCACAACGACTCCAACATGTCATGCTGCTACATAGGGGCTCAAGCCGAAATTGTTCACAGAATTCTCTTTATACTGAGTGTCCTTGCAGCTTCCACAACCTGAATTTATGCGGTGTCCGTGCTCTTGAAGCGTGCAGTCCCTCATATAAAGTCGTTATTCGGCAACATTTAGAAGATGTGTAACGTTTTTCTATCTCTTTGGGAGATAGATAATGAAACAGCTGGGCATTTTGTTACACAGCCTGTCGCAGACAAGATGAAGTGCGAGAATCGACGCGACAAGACTCCTTAAGAGCTATGACAAGATGCTATAGGCCTTGTCAGAACTGGATGGTGAGCTCTGATGTGCCAGCTAAAACTTTCAGTTACACGAAAAGCTTAGTTTAATAAATGAAATCGTTTGAGTGTCGTTCTTTGTTCAAGTTGATTCTAAACATCCCACTGTATTGATAATGTGAATAAGATGCTTCCGCATGCAGATATCTCCCTACATGTGGAGGTCAAACATCTTGGAAATTTACGAAAAGAAATCCAAACCATTCGGTACTTTTGGCATAGCATATACAAAGAAGCGATTCTCGGAAACAAATAACTCAATTTAAAGCTAAACTCTCTGGTTGAACCTGCAGGATGTATCCAGATGAGCCAACCAACACACAGCACGACCGTGGCAGTCAAGAAGAAGCTTTCAAGGCAAATGTGTTCTGCACGGCCCTGGACACGCTATTTGTACATAAGATCCTTTCTACTGAACACAAACTGGCATGATTTATTCATTTATTTAATCACCTTTTAGCACGGTACCTTTTTCAACCTCAAATACAAGAATGTAGTTAATTGAAAATAATTGTTTTTCACAAGGCCGGTACAACTATTTTAAAAAGCTACAAAAACCGTACAGATATTTGAAATATAGGGCAGAAATCCGCACACGTGTTACTACTGAAAACCATTAATACTTCCAGTATCTATACCTAATTGGCTATTCCAGACTTTGGCACTTCATAACTTAAAGCTTTCATTGCATTTGTTTTTGGCTTTGGCAGCATCAGCGTAAGGTTGTTATTTCTTAGGTTATAATTTTTGTTGTTTGATATTTTCAACATATTGCAAACATTTTCTGGACATTCCTCTCTTGAGGGCCGTTTACACGTGGGATTTTGCGTGTTGCGATTGTCATCCTGGTGTATGTAATAGACTCATGACAGTCTATGCAGCAAGATATCCGCTGATGATTCGCTGCAGTTTGTCCTTGACGCTTTCGTCAGTTAAACACATACTTCAAGATGTGAATCGCAAGGCACAAAATCGTACGTGTAAACAGCCCTTTAGGGCCTTTGTTACGTATGACGTAATTTGTGATTTCCTGCGTCTATTCAGACTTTTCCCTCCCAAGTTATGTAGGATGTCTTTTGAACGTACTTCGTATGAATCTCCTGTTAATACCCTTGCAGCTCGATTTTGTAATTTTTGAGATTTTTTCCATCAGTGTCTGGTTACAATTTCCCCAAACCAGAAAACAATTATCAAAATAAGAGAAGACAATCGCTTGATATAATAACCGCAATGAGACATCATTAATATACGGTTTAGCTCTTCTGAGTGTTCCAGTTGCTTTCGACTCCTTGGTACTGATGCTATCAATTTGCTGTTTCCAAAACAGATTCTGATCAGTAATTACTCCTAGACTTTTGGTAGTCTTAACTCTCTTAATTTGTTCCGCTCCGATCGAGACATACAATTCCCGATCATTGGCAATTTTTGACAATCTTTGACAATCTACTGACTATGAATATGTGATTGACGATTTTGCGGCGTAAAAAGCGAGAATGAATGCAGTTCCTTCAGAGAAATAGAATAAACTCCATCCCCATAATTGACAGGAGCAAGAACTGTTTAGAGACATTGAAGTTTATGCCTTTTTGGTATTTTTGAAAAAATAAACGAATAAAAAGTGACTTCACTCCAATCATTCGTCTACTTTTAGTTTGTGCTTTGAATTGATCTTTTAAAAGTTCTGTAAGTAACATGGAGTTTCCTCAATGCTTACAACACCTTTTGGTTCGCTTGGTGCTAGGTTCCGTTCTCTAAACAACAGTTCAAAAATTCAAAAAGCTCCTTTAACTCTTTCATTCGCATCTTTCGATCCTACTCACTTCCAATAATAGTATGAGGGTTTGGGAGAGGGACGGAGAGCCTCTCCTTGATCACTTTGTCCCAAACCTCCTGCTGCCTCTCTGCTGACCTCCGCCGGAATAAAATTATGAAAGACTTATTCTTCCGGAAATAGTTAATTGAGACAGGCTATAACCCTTTCATGTAGGGGTGTCTCCCCTTGACAAGTAAAATCTTCTGCCATTCGCCAGAGTAAAATAATTGAAGACTAATCTTCAGAATTTGTTCACAAAGTTTTCACTAATCATCTTTTAAACAACCAGGCTCATTCCAAGTCCATTCATGTCTGGAATTATCAACACTTGAAGTTAATTTATTCTTAATGAAGTTTTCTTTAAACCGTTTAGCTACTGCTACGAAGACGAAAGAGGTATATTTCCCGAAGTAGAGTTTGTTTATGATCTTGAGATTCCGCCAGAATTTGAACCATCAATTGGGGATGGAGAAGTTGAAGAATTTTTTTGCTGGCCTATTGACAAAGTAACGTTTTGGTTCTTATTAATTTAGTTCTTATGAATTTGGTTCTGATGAATTACATATAGTTTTATGAAATTTACATAACACATCGTGATACTAAAATGACTGCATGAGATGGCTTGGTGTTAATAGATAAATGAATATTCGCGCTTCTCAAACATATGTTCTCAGTTTTTCTTGCTCCTTTTAACGTGACTGCGGAAGTAAAATATATTTCATATTAAGCTTATGATTATAAACCAATAAGCTTATTAAGCTTATTGGTTCGAATGTACGGCAAAAAGTAATGATATCTTTGGCTGAAGAAAGAGAAATTGCTCGACTGCGAATAATTGCTGGTTATTAAACCTATGGATCGCGCTCGTGGAAGCCTCATACCTCTCAGATGATAAATTGTTACTTGTGAGACGCTCTGCGCACAGAGTTACCCAGACTCAGTTGGAGAGCTAAGGTATTGGTTCGATACATATTTGCTGCCTATATGCTGAGCCTTGGTGGTTCAATGGTTGGAGCGTTTCACCGTTCATCACAATGTTGCGAGTTCAGTCCCTGTCTGGGGTTCGGAGAAAGTTTTTTGAGTACATGAGCTTGATGAATGTCCACTCATCATCTGTAATGATACCAAGCTTCCATATTTAAAACATTTGCGTTTAACATCCATGTCGTTCCTGATAGCTTTTACCTGCAAAAAGTTAACTTACTGTTTAATTTCCCAATGACAGCCGTCGGCCTTGGTAGTAGCTCACAATGCAGTAGAGTGCACATACCATAAATCACAATTATTTTACTCCGCTAAATCTGAAATTAATTACCAGATAGTCAAAAAGAAGCCCCAAGGCCAATTTTACTCTTCTTTTGTGAAAGATGATACGTCATAGAAAGGTTGATTTTTATTCTGGTTTATGAAAAGTAGGTACAGTAATGTTAAGAGAGTAGGTTCTAGTCTTTCACTCGGTTTTGTCTACCTTTAAAAATAGGTCAAGGAAGTGATAGCTTCAGGAGAATTTAAGCCAAACTGTGCTATAGTTATCTTGGACTTCTTGATCAGACATGGAATTATTCAGCCAGATGATGGTGAGTTGTCTCTTCTGGAACAGTCTTGTGATAAGCCATTTTATCAATATGGTCGGTTGTGCAACAAAATGTACCATATCTTGTGTAGTTTCTTCATTACTTAACTTTGATTTATACAGGTTGTAATTCAAGGTCTTTTCATTTTGGGTTGTTTTTTTTTTTTTTTATTTTTTTTTCCATTTTCTCAAAACACGCCAGCAAGATCAGATAGCTGCTATGTTGTGTATTATCGTATATGTGACCTATCCAGGCACCATTTCATCAAACTTTCTTTAAACTTCACCTCACTTGGTTTAATCATTTAAATTCCTTCTTAGAGCCAAATTTCGTAAATTTCGTTACTGGAATTCATCGAAGTATTCCCTGAAAGAACGAAAGATTTTAAAACAAATCGGACCATTTAAGGAAAAACCAGACAAAACTGTTGCTTGGAGTTTATGTCGATAGTATCACAAGGGCTGGTCTTGCCTCACCCAAACTGGACCGTTTGATGTATGTGGATGTAATGAAGCCTTATCGAACTTTTGAGTATTATGTGGAACAACTGAATATGGCAAGCAACCTGTAAATTAACTCCTGAATGAATTATGCCAAACAAGTGGTTACATTATGTTATATAACATATACTTAAATCAAGGTTGACGTAGGAATCACCCTACTAAAATCTGGTTAAGTTTGAGGAAGAAAATGCATATACGCTTCAAACAACCAAAACAAAAAATGTTCGTACTAAAAAGTAAGCGGCCTCATTATCCAGTTGTGAATATCTGGTGTATGTCAGTAGTGGTACTTTTTTGGCTACAGATACATTTTTGAATCAATTTTCAATTCATATTTAATTTTTCATTCCCAATCAAGCCCATCTTCGGTTTAGGCTGTCATTTGTACACACACACACCAACGTGTCAGGCCTGATATCAGCTCTATTCAGACAATTTTAACTACCCCTGACGATGGCATATGGTGGCTTGCAGAGTGCATGAGGGCTAGTAGATCAGCTGTGTATAAAAATATTGTCCGGCAACAACACTGATGTTAAATTACACCCACATATATTGCATGGCCCATTCTACTAATCCTGTGGCATGAATACCAATAGATGCCTCCATATTCTGTCGGAGTTATACGGCTGAGCAAGCTTTCTGGTGTGTACGCAAAATTACGTGCGCTGATTGACTGCCTAGCCGTGCAGTAAGTTTTTCGTACAGACCGGCAAGGTTTTGGCGGGAAAATACTCGAACTGATTTGAAAGCAGACCAGATTCAGGTACATTTTACAAGCGATTTACAACAAGAAACTACCAAAGACATAGTTGAATCTTCTCAACGATAATTTTAAGCAGAAAACAAGATGAATGGAAACAAAAAACACAGTAACTGAAAGATGGCGAGACAAAAAGTTTGCTGAAAGCGATGAAGGAAGGAACGAAAAGCTATATATAAAATAAATTCCTTATTAACCTCGTTCGTTTGGTCTGTACGGGAAAGTATTTGCCTTCGGGTTTTCTCGCTCCTTCATCGCTCGGTTTGTAAGATAACCTCAGGTGAACACCATCCTTAACAGACCTCACTCTCGGTTAATAAGTAATCAATATTGTTCCATTGCATCTGTTCTTAAAGGCTGCAACAGCTCTGTGGAGAACCTATATGTATCGACTTGTAATTTTAAACCTAAAGACCACTGACAAACCATCGTCATCAAACTGACACAGCACTAACAAACGATCAGACTGTAGTCAGTGTAGGTTTGCCTGTACTGTACCAATTTGATGTGACAGATACATGTGCGTTCTCCGCGGAACTGCTGCAGTTAGAAAAGTTGTTATGAAGCAACACCTATGACAGAATTTGATCGTATCGATTCTGCAGGTACAATGCAACAGGCCATGCTATATATTTCAATGAAATCTAGCATCAATGCCGCAGCTAGACAATGTTATCTTACACATCACATACATCACAATAACGCGATCTGGGGTCATCTTACTGTCGTCAGGAGTTGCTGCGATTTTCGAAGCAAAACTAATATCAGGCCGGATATTAGATTCGCGTTTTTGCGTGTGTAAACAAGAGGCATGCTATTTCTGCTAGTACACCACTCAGTGAATGTTTGAAGCTGGTTAGAAACAATCAAGTCTTTTTTAGTTATTTTGTTAAGAACCATTCAAGTAACAAATTGAAAAAACAGAAAGAATCGTTAATCATACGAAACAACCCGTAAAATTTAGCGACATTATAAAAACACATGAGCTTGCTTTATACTTCTCGCTAAGTTAAACTATTCTGCTCTTCCTATTACAAAATCAAACATTACATTTTCTCGTATCTGCTTCGTGGCCTCTGTAATTTCTTTCCTAATAAATGACCTTTTTATAATGGCCTGATGTGGCACCTCGTTTATTTGCATGAAAGAAATCGAGGCCAGAGAAAGCCCCAGTTTTGCTAAATATATTTGCTGTTGGTAGCTGAAGAAAGGTATTCGTAAGAAAGGTATTCGTAAGAGAATAAATAACAACTTGCAATAAATGAAAAATACGGGGGACCAGAAAATTTTTTTCAGCCGAAGAGGTGATGGAACATGGTCAGTTACAGAACACCTCTTTTATAACGCAGACCATTTTAAATTTTCTTTTATTTTTAACCTAACTAAGCCTTCTGTCATCGTTTTTGTACCTGTAATCTACCTACCTCTCGTGGTAGGCAAAAGGGTTTGATAGATTAACGCTTTGCAATTAATGGGGGTGATATTTTATAATAGCGTGCTTTCTTCTCACAAGTTGAGCTGTTATAATTTATAAATTCTGGCTTTAGTTACCCCAGCTTTTACACTGCTCAGCTCATTTCCAAATTCTTTCTCAACCTTATGCACAAGGAGTTGTAAAATGTATCGAATGATATTGACTAACCATTTAACGCACAGTGCCCGTCATATCGGGGACACAAAACAAAAGATCATCTGAGAGAACAAAGCAAACCCAGAGAGAACAACAAACAAAAGAAATATGAATCATGCATTAAAGAGTTAAAAATTAAAAAAACAAAAAAAAAAAAACACTCCATAGCAAAACAATCGCTTGACGTCTCAGTTCACTGTCGGCGAATCTTGTATGATCTTGTCAGTTCATAACCAAAAGCTTATCCTCCCAAAAATATTTTAACGAGGTGACATGCAGGTTAACCGTCGCCGGAGGTGATTTAACCCTAACCCTAATCCTAACCCTAGTTCAGACTCTAATCCAAACCCTAATTCTAATCCTAACCCTAATCCTTCCCGAGTTTCCCCTAGAAAAATGACATCTATTTAAGCACATGTTCATATTGATGCTATTCATCTTTTCGTGGGTGAGACTGTATTGGTTATTTTTATTCAAAGATCATTAAAATGTTCCCGTTTCAAACTTAGTCTGTCTTAGGGTGATGAGTTCTTCAGGGGTGATGACTCTGG
This sequence comes from Heliopora coerulea, assembly GCA_030142905.1. Taxonomy (NCBI): domain Eukaryota; kingdom Metazoa; phylum Cnidaria; class Anthozoa; order Scleralcyonacea; family Helioporidae; genus Heliopora; species Heliopora coerulea. The sequence continues at coordinate 4,325,804 of JASJOG010000003.1, read as the reverse complement.
AATCATTTAAACTTTGTAATACGAATGCTCTGAAGTCGTTCTCGTCGGCAATGGGGATGATGTAAATGGACCTGGGAGCAAGTCGCGGGTCGCGGGTCGCGGGTCGCGGGTCGCGGGTCGCGGGTCGCGGGTAGTTTGTCGTGGTCAATCCTTCACACTTTCGAAGTTTGTTTATTGTTTGTCTATTTCATAATGGCAAATATATCTGGATGACTGTGAGTGAAAGCGAATACGAGATTTAATCGACAAAATGAAATAATCGGAGGCGAAGACTGATTAACGTAGCCGCGTACGTACTGAAAGTGAAACTCGAATTTACAGAGAAGCGTAACTTGCAAATTCTAAACTGCACGTTCAACACAATAACAGTAAAATATTCAGATCAATTAGACGAAGGACTGCTTTAGCAAATGAACTGAACCTCATCATGAACCGACACTTCGTATCCAGGTGAGCCTTGCCAGTACCTGGACACTAAGAGTACATTGGGGGTATGTTGTACTGGAATTTGTGAATGAAATCGCAGTAAAAATTTGGAAGCAAAGACATCATCTCGGAAATCGCATTAAATCAAGCGCAGGAAGACACAGAAGCAACACTGAAGTCAACACACCAAGCAAACAGGTTAACATTAATTTATTCAAAAATCTTGAGTACGTTCTTAACTCCAACGATTTGTCCTTGCCATTTTTATTGTGATGTTTTTTATCAATGGACTTTCACATCCTGAATATAGTGTTTTCTGATTTGTCTATGATTCGCAGAATACAATGTACCGCCAAAACTCGGGAAAAAAAAAATAGAAGAGTCAGGATGACTTTTAAAATAATCCTTACCGATCTACCCGCAACCATTTACCCGCGACCTGCGCAAAATAGACTATCCCGTCGGCGAGGAACAAGTCTGTTGATGGCACGTTCGACAAACCTGAAGGCTGGTATCTGGCGATTCTTACAGTGTTTATTCCAATTTAACTTGAAATACATTTTCAATAGACGAGATCTAGCTGACGTCTTTTGCCAAAGACATATTTTTTTAAACAAAAACAGTCACGTGGTCTTCATCAAGACTTAAAAAATAGCTCAAAATTCAGTGCTTGAACCTCTTAATCGAATTCTGGTAGGCAGTCACGTCTATTTGAAGAACTTCGTGTTTAGTGTAGATCACAACAGCCTTGTTTCTGTTTCTTGAGGTGGTAACTTCCATTGGTACAACCAAGGCAAGCACATTGATACACAATGGCGGCGGAACAGTTTGAGTTTTGTGGGGGCGAAGTCCAAATGCTCAAGAAATCATACGGGACTCTAGAATCACAGTCTAGAAAGCATCATTTCCCGAATTCTAAGGCGTGCTGTTGTATTAATTCTTTTTATTGAATTTTTTATATTTTTAAATTTCTGTTAATTCTTTTTTTCCTTTTTCACAAATACGTTAGTTTTTTGTCTACACCGCGACGAGCCTTGCGCGAAACAGCAATAAAAATTTGCCGCATTTAATCATTTTATTAGTAGAATGCATTTCAGGCTTTCAGCGGCTTTTCACTGGTCAAAATATTTCAATTCACATTTGAGTGCTTAACACGGTTTACGCTGAGAACAATAAAGGCTTTGTTTCGTGGCAAAATGGTTGGGGACATCGTCACCATTCGTTGGGAGCTACTCCCACACCGTTTGGGTTTTGTGGGAGAGAATGCCCCCACTGCTGCCTCACCCCCGCTTCCGCCGCCCTTGTTAATACACCATGTCAACCTCACGTCGCCATCGAAAGCGGCCAAAACTGCAAATTACTTTCCTAAATACGCAAATACTTTCTTAACCATCTATAACAGTCTGTACGTTTGTGCATTGAACTTCTCAGATTTTAAAGAAAAAGCACGGAACTTGACCGTCGAACAAGGCCACAAAGATTGCCTTTTTCCAATGTACTTTTAATGACAAGTCAATTTTACTTGAAATTTTTAGTTGCTACCGTGGTTGTTGGGTCCTTATGCGAACCCGCACTCCCTAAGTACAACTATGGAGTCGTGTGTTGCCATGGTGTTGCAAAGTCTGATAAGCAGGCTTCTTGATGCAAGTTTCGATGACCCTCATAGGGCCCATTTACACGATACCGATTGTCGTATACGATTGTTCGTTCTGATGTATCCGATTTGTAAACTCAGCCAAATTGAGTTTGACAACTATCTTTATTGAGTTAATGCGTTCTTCACATTACAGGCGAAGAGCCATCAAAGAACGAACACAACGAAAACAACGTTCAGAATACGTCACCGTATAGCGGTCAGCGCACATCTATAAAATGTTAGCGCCCAATCCTTACAGATTAACTCACTGGCGTCCTCCGGACGTATTGTTGCCTTAGTGAATCGAAAGCAGGAATTTTGCCCCGAAGACAACATTACATACACCAAGACGAACAATCGTATACCACAATCGTATTGTGTAAATGGACCCTCAGACAGTACAACGCTTTGTGAAACCTCGCTGCATCTCTAAGGCCACCTTAGAGTCTTTGTGTCAAAACATAGAAAAGCTTTAATCGTGATTGATTTGTATTTCTTTGAAACATGAACCAGGATATAGATCGACGCCAAATACATTCTGTCAATAATTGAGCGAGATACTTCTAGAATTTATTATTTTTCTGGAAAACAACAGTAAATTTATTTTTTCATTTATTTTATCGTTGCATTTTTTAACTGCACGTCGCAGAGTAACATTTTAAACAAATGCTGTGTGAAACAAACTGTTTACTTTTAAATTCGTCAGTTGTGGTTGAACGTTTGGCCCTCAACCAGCGAATACCTGCTCCACATTCTGTTTGCTTATATAACCGTGGGAGGACAATGTGTCATGTACTTCTTTGAGAAGCCCTCATTTCATACTGCTTGCACGATTTGCATATTATGTGAATCGTCCTCCCTGTTTATACATTAATTGTTTACTGCTCGGAGAGTCTGAGTCTACAGCTGTTCTTCAACAGTTACTCCCTTTTGCGAGTTCGTCGAGAGAATGAACTACAAGCAAAACCCAAGGTTTTGTTCTCGTGAAAGTCTTGGCGAAGAATTAATTTCCATGCCCAGCAGCAAACTCTATTCTGAAGACAGCATCTCAAATAAATGGAACCATTTCTTTATGAACAGTTCTGCCGGTGATACCGATCTGGAGTCAAATGATCCACGTATATCCACCAGAGAATCGTATACGTCCAGTAGTTGCTCTCCAACAAGTTTAGAAGGATTAAGACTCGACGTACCCAAGCGAATGCTAAACACGGACAATAGTCCAACTGAGAAAGGCATCTCATTGGTTCCGGAATCGCCTAAAAGAAAATCCGACGGATTATGTCAGATAACGTTGTCTAGCCATCCTTCCACGTATCAACATCGCATCGAAGAAGAGAAGACAGGGCTTATAGGACACAACAAAATGGAGACCTCTCGCCTCGATGACATTAATGAAAGCCACTCGGTAACCTTCACCCGGCAACCAAACTTGTCGTCTATGTTAAACGTGGAGAACTTCGACAAGATGGAGAAACTAAAAACATCAAGCAACGAGAATGGTATGTTAAAAAGCGTTAAAGGAACTGTCCGAGGCTACAAGAACATGGTGCGAAGGTACTCGGCATCATTTAATTCGAAAGGCCACGTTATTCCACCGGGGGAACAGGTGAGTAAAATATCTCGATTTCCTTAGGAGAGGGAAGCGGTGGTAATACTGATCGAATACGAGAATACTTGATGATAATTTAGTAAGTATTAATTTGTATTTCTCTTACAGACCACAAATGACGAGGGTGCTAAAAAAATAATCATTTATACGACTTCGATGACCGCCGTTCGATCGACCACCGATGCATGTTCATATGTCAAGAAAGTCTTCTTAAACAGAGGGATACCGTTTGAAGAACGAGACGTATTCATTCACAAGGAACATCAAAAGGATATGCAAAAGCGTCTTGGAAAGAATCTAACGGTTCCCCAAGTTATTATCAATGGAAACCATATCGGGGTATGTTTTAACTGTTTTTTTTCTAAGTGAAGGTTTATCGTTTTATGTAATGTCCCTGTCGCACTAAGCTTTATAGGATTTAAACAAAGTAAAAAATCGTGGGAATTGCATTAACATGCATTGTTATTGGCCTTCGTAATAAATCAACTTCACTGAATAATAAATAATATTACGTTTACGTCATTTTTATTCAAGTAAACAAGCTCAGTTAAATCAAGTTTTATTTTAAAATTTTCTTATACTGAGTCGCACGAATTCCAGTGTAACGTACTCTGAAGTGTTCCTGGGAGTACAGAGAAAAGCTGTTAGTTGGAAAGTTTCTTACAATTAAAAAAACGAGTTTTATTTTTATCTTTTCTTTACTCTCTTCTGCGACGTTGGTGGTGTTAAAAATTCAGGAGAAGCGAAACTAGGTTAAATTCCCACTAGACGTCCACTCACTTTATTGTTAAGATATGAATAACCCGTAGAATAAATGGAGTTAATTTTCATTGCTGAGTCACGCGTACGTGTTTGTACATGTATGTATACTTATGTTTACAACAGCTTGAATAAATTCCTCTGATACCTGTTCATCGGTACACATTACCAATGAAGTCGTCTTTGTATTGATAAATTCAATGCCCTATCTGATTATCCGGACGATTTTGCTATCGTATATTGAGATAATAAAAATGCGAAGTGGTTCTGTAGAATACTGGCTAGAACTGAACACAATGCTTTGTACTTCTCATTCATATTTTATGCGATTACCACCGTTTCAAAAACAGGTATGCTTTTACTAATAGCTCAATTATGTTGGTTTCCCTGTGCACCACAATAAATCTTCATCAATTACTTCCATTGCTCAAACTGACTAAAAAATTTCAGGTTCTGGAAATAAACGTATACTCTCTGGAAAAGAATGCGAAGGATTTAACTAAAATTAGTCCGAATGAACAGACGGACTCGCTTGATTACGGCAAAAGTTAACGCTTCCGTTACCTGCTGTTGCTCTTAAATTATTCATTTTATCTATTATGTAGTATACCAAACACTGATAAGAATCTTCCTAATTGGAAACTTTATTAAATTCCGAAAAGCAAGCCTAAAAAGCCACGTTTTTCTTCACGTGCCTGCGAGGCTAGGTGTCATGTTAGCGAAACATACTTCTACTACATATGAGAATCTTGAGATGTTAGTAGCACAGTGATAGCGTCCGCCGGCTCCATACAGTTATCTGATTAAAGTTACCCTGCCGGATCACATGTGAGAAAAGTGTTGTCCAGTTTGACTCGACCAAGCATCGCAGGTTTCCTCTGAGTACTCCGGTTTCCTCCTCTAGGAACACTGGACCCATAAAGGGCAGTGCCGTGCCGAGTGGGAGAATGTGGGGGGATGCGGGGGTGTAACACCCCCAGTGAGATGATGAAGGGACCCTAATTCAGTCTTTCAGTGATCAAAGTCCCTATATTGGTTATGAAAGGTTCCTATCCGGTGACTAAATTCCCCAAATCAGATATGTAGGGATCCTATTCCAGTGACCGAATCTTCTTCGACTCCCTAATAGCAGTTGTAGAGGGCCCCCATTTCATAGCCTGCGTGCTGTGCAGTCCCAGTATGGCGGGCCCTTATTTCAATGACCAAAGTTCCCTATATCAGTTACGAAGAGCCCCTCTTTCAGTGATCAAAGTGCCTTTTATCAGTTATAAAAGGTCCCTATTTCAAGGACCAAAATCCCCATATCTTTTAAGAAGGCCCCCCTACTTTAGTGATCAACATTCCCATATATCAGTTTTAAAAACAAGGCTACGGCGACTGGGTGGGGGACTTGACATTAAAATTCTGAAGTTTGAAATCAAAAATTTTAAGGACTGTTTTTATAGATTACAGCGAGCAACCGGGCCAGTCCACACACATTTAGCTTTATGAAGAAACGCATTTTGGTGGGGGGCCCCCTAAACTTTAATACATTCCCAACGATCAACCCTTGTGTATGGCATTGATAAAGAGGGGGGGCTTTTTTTGCATCTCAGGGTTATGAGAGTTATTCACAGTCAATATAGATACTTCATTTCACAAACAACAAGGTCGTTTCGGCGTACGCCGGAAAAGCTTTCTCACATCCAACACCTTGCATTGTAACAATCAATAATTCAAGGGCTACAGTGTTTCTTCTGGTTGTCCTCCTGGTTCTCAAGTCGATGTTCAAAGCTTATTTCCAAAATGAAATCCTGTCTTAACACTAACATAACATTCTTTCCTTTGACACTCTCTTAACTCTTTCCCGGCAACATAAGACATCTATTATTTTACTCTGGCTAACGCCAGACGGTTTTACTCGTCAACTGGGGAACTCCCGCCTCGAAAGAGTTAATTCTTCATTTTTTTTCCCATCTACTTTATCAAGCTCTGACAAGTTCCCTTCATTTTCACTGTACCGCTTTACTAATCAATCAACATTCCTTGGAACACCTCATCATTTTCTATTTATGTCGCAGTTAGCTGTTTAAGTCTCTCTATCCTTGTAATTATTATCCACCTTTGTTTCGATGAATCCAATGAATGTGATAGATAGACGAGTTCAAACATCCCACGATATCTTCACTCTAAGATTACCTGTTTAAAACTAGTGGAAGGAAGCAACGGGAGGGAGGTAACACCTTGGGTACGAAATTGCTACTCACAATTCACTCTCAAATCTTGCAAGATATCCCCTTGGCCTAGACCACCAGGAGAAAGTCGCATCATTCAAGATAAATTAACAAGCGAAACTCGCGCAGTGTAAGTTGGACTCTTGTATCGCAATAAATGCACAGTAAACATTAATTAAAGTTTTGCTAAAGTTGGATGATAAATAGCTTATTAAACAGTTTATTATACAGTCTATTATGCGGGATATTTTATTCGTCATCTCTGTTTTGACTCGCCCTACAGGCTTGCCAAAATACGGCATAACTCATACAATATCCAGCCGTACTATACACTAAACTCTCAAAGTATATGTATTTATTAATATAATGTTATTGTTGAAGTAACGAAATGTTAGTTATGAATTTTTTTATAAAAGGTTGTGTCTCGGTTACGGATCTTAAATAGATAGCATAGCTCAGTACATTCTAAACTCGTCTGCTGGGCAATGACATCTTTAATTCGACATCACTTACCACCTGGTTCTTCGAGCACAGCGATAGGATTTGGTTTTCTGATTATAACAGTTAATAGACGAGAATGTTAACGCTGAATTTTTATCTATTTACAAACACCAACCAATAACGAATTTCCTTATTGTTTAGTTCATGAATGAATAATGATTGAGAATTTTTTTTTGACTTCTTTTTCTGATTCACACGTGTAAAACAAGCGAGAAGCAAGCAAGAGTATAGTTCTTTCGTGAACTGTTGTATAACAAACCTACAAGCACAAGAACGAAACAAATAAACCTTTCCTTGTTACTTTGTCTAGTTCCAATGCTTATGATTTTGTTTATTTTGTGTGCTCTCGCTCATCCTTGTGTTTCACTTAATAGTGGCGTAACTACCGAGGTGTCCCGGGGCATCACTCCTCCAAAAATCCTTGGGCATCACTCCCCCAAAAATCCCTGGGCTACCCCAAGTGGCATCCCAAGTTTACAGAGTGATGTAATCATCAACCACTTTCGAATTAGGCATTTCCCCAATTGCAGGTATACAAGATCAAATATTTAATTATGTTTAAGAGACGCACTCTCTCATATCTGTACCAGATGTTTGCCTCCACGCAAAACTTACTGAGACTCCATCAAAGCTTCCGCACAAGACATATTCTAGTTAGTTGTTTAAATTTCTTTTCTGCTTAGTTCGAGCGAAACTGGACGGGTTTTAGCCTCTCAAAGCGAAACTGAAAAAATCTATTTTCCTGATTCTATAACCTCGCCAAATAAGAATTTAAAGGAATACTCCTAATACTCAGGTTCTAATATCACCAAAACTAATTCTCTCACAAGCAGCTTTTACATTAACAATTCAACATCCACGTGAAACCACTTTAATGATTTGCAGTTTGCAATCATACTTGCCCATATCTGACTCCGGCAATTTCTGTTCTTATTGAGTATCACGTGAACATATCGAACTAATAACGTAAAATTTCCATTTTTGGTAACTTTTCATATTTGACTGTCACCATGGTTACAACCCAACTAATTACTATCCATTGGACAGCAAGTATACCCGCTGAACAATATTTATCCTCCGAACAAGTTATCCGGGCTTCGTTCAACCGAGGCTGGAGATGAATGGACCTTAAAGTTACGTCAGAGATCAAATTATGTCGGGAATTTCACATTCAATTTCTGGAATTAATTCAAATATTGAATGTTTCTACAGCACGTGTGGTTTCATTTTGAAAAATGTCCAGGCAGTTTTACCTACTGGCAGGGTAATTTTAACTAGATCCTATTGGAGCTGAACGTTTTCCCCTGCCGACACGGTGTTTTAACATCGGATGTGCGGAGAGTTCAATAGTTCTGAATATAAACATAGAGCGCTAAATGGCAAGTTTTTAACAGAATAGATAAAAAGTTAAAAGGTAGTTATTTAAAAAATAATAGAAAACTAGGCACTGTAAAAGTTTCTTGACATTTCGACTGAAAGCCCTTCATCAGTGTAAAACGCGAGGTGAAATAAAAATAACACTGTATATTATATGTTAGTCGGTTGTACTAGACAGATGTTACCAGTGAGATGTTGTAAATCCTCTCTTTAGGTAGAGAGCCACTTTAAACTTTTCCTGTACTGAAAATTGTAAAGTATTTTGCCCACAACGTCCTCCTCGCACATCATGTATCCCAAAAAATGCTAGTAGAAAGACTAATTGTTTTATTTACTTTCTTTTTACCTGCTAGGGTGTAAAAGAGATAGAAGAGCTTAACGAGAGTGGTAAAATAGCAGTACTTATCTCTGGTTTTGAGGTAAGAGTGGTTTAACAAGCTTGGTATTTGTCTTTATATATGTATACATTGCATATTTTTATTTATCATTTAACCCTTGCTGCTTGCTGCTTGCTGCTTGCTGATTCTTGCTTGAACGTCGTTTAAGCGTCGGCTACACGTGTGATTGTTTGCTTGCGCAGACGGTGCTACTTTTTGAAAATCTGCCGTGCCAATCAGAACGAAGATGTCAAAAATTGCAAGTGTAGCCGTTGTTACCACAATAAAACAAATCCAAACAAGTTGAATTTTTGGCTACAAAAGTTGGCTGTCATCACTCGTTTAGTTACCCTGTAACATTTCTGGACAGGCGATGCAACTTTTTAAATTTTTAGCCAATAATAACCAAGTATTTAGTTAAGGAATTGACATACTGACCTTCCAAAGTCTTTCGTTTTGTAGCCACATCTGCCTTCTGGGGACACGACATATTTTCAAAAAGTTGCATCGCCTCATCATCTATAGCCTCAGCTTTGTTGCTTGTTACTAGTTAGTTATAACTTAATGTTTACTATTATTTATTGTTTATTTCGTATTGATTTCTTATTAATTATTGTTGCTTTGCTGTTATAGATTATTTATAATTTATTTATTATTTGTTATTTATTATTATTATTTACTATTGATTTATTATTCACTATTCATTATTTATTTTCACTAGCTGTTTACTATTTATGATCTATTATCTGTATGTATATTTATATTTATATTCGTATTTGTATTTGTATTTAATTCCGTATCTGTGTCTACATCCAAACAAATACCGGGGGATCACTAGAGGTGCGATTGCACTACTCTTTTGAACCTAGATTTAATTATAAATATTTGTAATCGGGTTATGAGTTCAGTTTTGGGAAACAAACAGTTCAGACTGGAAGTACTTTCAATGTTTTACATATTTACGGAGGGTCGCTTGCTGTTCCTCCTCAGGATCTCCATCCAAAACAAGTGGAGTAGTAAAAACGGCCCCCACTGTTAAACCCTCGTACGCCCCGTCTGTATTTGGAACTGTATTTAATTCTGTACCTTTATTAAATGTATATTTAAGCGAGCATTTGTATCTGCATCTAATTTTACTGCTTCTTTTGTTTTGTTTGAATAAAGCGTTGTTATGGTGCAAAGGATTGTGAAAGATGCGGTGGACGAAAGTTTGTGAATTGCCTTGCTTGTGGAGGAAGCAAAACAAGCCGAAAACACAGATTAATTCGAGAAATTTGTTCCCTCCGTTGTACATCATGCAATGAGAATGGCTTAATTCTATGTCCAGAGTGCTCGGTAGAAGCTACTAAAGATTAGCATTGTTTTCGCTTTAATGTCTGGTTAATTCCCTGTTTTACCAGGGTTGGTATTATAGTTAGGCCGGTCCTGGCTGCTCTAAATAATAATTTTGTGATAGAGTAAAATGATTACGTTGCTGGTCAGTACATTTTACCTTCTTCAAAGTGGCTTTGTTATGGTAGTCTAAAGAGAAAAAAATACATTGATATGCTTTACTTATTACATTCTGAGCCGTTGGTAAAAAAAAGAACGCCACTATCGAGTGTGTTTCTTATTGTGTGCATGTGATGAATGATATTTGATCATCATGCATATAGTTTTGTTAGTATTTAATGTGATGACGTACGAGTCAACTATATGTTTAAGGCCTGGTTCACCTGAGCGTAAGCGTAAGGACAGAACAATAGGCAAATCAAAGAAATAAAGTCAAGCCTGCGACATAAGGATTGTTATCAGCATAAGATCTAACGAGCCGAACAAAAAGACTAAACGAAGAAAAATTCTTGTTGTTTTGTCTTCACAAGTCTCAGAGGAGATATCAAGCTTTGTTTTCGTATTGATCTTATCCTTATGCTTATGATGTTCATGTGAACCAGGTTTAAATCTCTCTCGACTTCCCCCTCATTCTCAATGTCTCTCTATTTTTGTATATATGTATGTACATATATATATGTACATATACATATGACAATACGTTCTGTATCGGATTATACAGACACAAGGCGAAGCCGAGTGTCTTTATATCACGATACAGAACGGCCACGAATTTTGTAAATTATTTCCAAGAGGTCTAGTAATACGTTTCAGAAGAAAACCTCTTCGTAATAAGATCGATAAATCAAAACTAAGCGGTTTATGGTGCTACAAAATGTGATTTAGAGGTATAGGATAGTGTCGATTTTATGCTAATTATTGGTTGTGATAGATATCCCTGAGGATTAAGTGTGAAAAGTTTTGCAATATGTTTTGCATTGCAAATTCATAATTGCAGTGAGAACATGCTTCATTGCGAAATTGGGTAGCTTTTCATCATTTTGGGTGAAGTGTTGCAATGAAACGCAGTTGGAATTAATACCTTGAACAAGATACTACCTGAAAGATTGTGTGCTGCAGCTGGCATAAGGAGGAAGGCGGAACACTCTTCAAGAATGACTTGTGCGACTAATTTATTCCAAAGTGGCACAGAAGGAAAAATAATTCGTGATAGGACCGGTCATAAATCTGATGCCCTTTTCAGTCACGAGCATCCCTCAGAGAAGCAGTTACAGAAGGAAAGTTCAGCGTTGGGCCCTGTTAATTCGACTTCTTATGAATCTTCGCCTAGTGATAATTTGCCATTGGGTGGAATAAGTTTGTTCGCCGATAATGGTGGAAACGGGAATGCTGAATGATACGATTCCGAGGTTCTTAATGAACTTCTTGCTGGATTCGACATTAGCGAATCTGAGACAAATCGTTGTTCGAGTGCGTTTAATGGAGGTATATCTGATGATATCTTATCGCAAATAGTTCTTCCAGAACCAAGTTGCGTAAATGTTATTGGCGGGAAATACTTTTAATAATTGCTCTATAACTTTTGCGATGAACATGCCGTACAAGAACTGAGGGAGGAGAATAATTGTGTTGTCTAGTTGTTTATTTTTGAGAGAACTGAGTGTTAAAATCACCTCTCCAAAATATGTTGTTAGCGGTTTCTATTTAGCAGTAAATGTAATCGTAAAGGTAAGTCTCGGAGATAGAGAGTACATTAGACTTTGTGGTAAGTGGTTTTAAAGGTGTTGCTGAGTATGCGCTCGGTAAAGACTCATTAATAAACGTCAGTGCCTGTAAGTGTGAAACGATAACTTCACAATGAACCTACGCTGCCGAAGTCAACTAAAAAATGTTGACTCGAGCGGGATTTGAACTCGCAACTTCGGGATACCCGTCCGCCGTTCTACCTGTTGAGCTATCGAGTCCACAGGGATTGGAGGCGAATTTTTATCCGATTTAAGTGCACGAGATATTCTCTCGATAACTAAACGCTATCCATGAGGATGGATGTGCAGTTTTTTAATTCTATTTCAGAATCATCCTTAGGGTATTATGAAACGAAGGCGCGAGTTCAAATCCCGCTCGAGCCAACATTTTTCAGTTGACTTCGGCAGTGTAGGTTAATTGTGAAGTTATAACTGCACTTCTAAACAACATCCGAATGCCACAGTAAGATAAACCTAACTGAGTTTTATAAACAGGAACGATCTGCTATATACATACTGTCATTTTCAAAACAATGGCCCCGAACTCTCCAATTTTGCATGTTACTTTCATTTATAAATTTAACAGGATTTTTTAAAAAAACCTGTGACTTTCGATTGACTTGTTCTTTGTGCAAGTACAATGACTTAATCATCTTGCAATTTAAAAGATATTAGTGTTTGTCATGTTTTATTTTCCTTTGTCGTTTAATAGGAGTCGTATTACATTCCTGACTTTGTAAAAGAAATGGCTGTTTTAGAAGTCAGCGATATAACATGTCACAGACTTTTTCAATTAAAAAGTAAATCGTTATTGTTTCTCAAGATTTATTTTCGTTTATCACTAATCTTTTTTTCGGAATGCGCATTTAGTTTGAGTGGCCGTATTAACGAGGTGAATTTATAAAGAAATATATATACGTTGCGATTTCACAATGTGGCCGTTGGCCGCATTAACGGAGTGGCCTCACAAATAGGGTCTTCTTATCAGAAAATGCATGAGCGTTTTGCCAGAACTAAATAAAGTGGCCGTAATAACGAGGTGGCCGTATGTCAGGGTTCCACTGTATTTAAATGTGTATTTAATAGAGTTTTACCATTTTGAAGTTATATATTTTATTTTTAAACTTTATGTCGAGCGGGCTTGTGAATATTTTATATACAATACCTTGTAGAAGTTTTAGGTCACCTCTCAATTTGTAACTTTTTTGGTAATATCTCGGTATATTACAATACACGAATGTTACACAACATTGGAAAACTGTTTTACACAAGTGTAGCAATGGCAAAGAGAAAAGTTTTAAAGTCTAGTACTTGGTACTACCGTCACGAGCAGCAATTACTGCTGCACAACGCCAAGGTATCGATGAAACAAGGTTCTCTGTTACACTTGCGTCAATGTTGTCCTATGACTCAAATATAGCCACCTTTAATTCCTCCAAGTTTTTACATGGTCTGGTCTCTAGCTTCTTTTTTATTACTTCCCAAAGATACTCAATGGGGTTTAGGTCAGGGGTCTGTGATGGCCGTGGGCAAACTGATATCCTTTTTCTCTCAAGCCAGGACTTGGTCCTATTTGCTCTGTGACATAGAACCCCATTTTGTTGGAAGATAAAGTCTCTACCTCAGTTTTTTCCCGTCTTTCTCAAGAGTGGGACAGATCAGCCTAACGTATGTTGCTGTGTCCAGTCGACCGTTGACTACCTTGAAGCTTCCAACCCCACTGGCCGCCATGCATACCTGGATTTTCCCTCCTCCGTGCTTAGCTGTGGGTACATTACAGTCTGGGTGGTACCGCTCTCATCTTCTTCTTCTAACAAATGTCCGCCTCCCTGGAATCAGCTCAAAAATAGACTCGTCGGAAAACATCTTCGCCCACTGTTCGGATATCCAATCCTTCCGCTCCCGACACCACTCCAGTCTCTTCTGTTTGTGGGTCTGTGTGCCCAGAGGCTTCCTTGCTGCAACACAACCTTTCAAACCAACTCTTGTAGCCGTCTTCTAATTGTACTGGAGGATACCTGGGTTCCTGTGGCATCCTTTAACTTCAGCTTTAGCAACTTTAAGTTTAACAAATGAATAGTTTCCATGCGGTACACGTGTGCAATGTCTATTTGGAGAACACTGAGCATACGTGATTTCTTATGAAAATAACTACACATACCAAGAAAACCCTAACAACGAGGATGTAATTACTGTAAATTTCTCCCTAGCTACCACACAGTTTTAGGAACAAATTTCATAAAAACAGCTACTCTGTCAAAGGTAGAATAAATCCTAGCTGTCAAGATTAAAAAAAGGCCCTACTAGGATGAAAGATTGGCTTTGGGATCCGATAGAAGAGTACAGAAACAACTGAAGTAGCATATATTTATATTTCAGAAGGCGACCTAAAACGTTTGCACGGTACTGTATATGTGTGTGTGTGCGCGTGTGTGTGTGTGTGTAATCTTCATAAGCCCACTCGATATAAAGCTAAAAAATAAAATATATAACTTCAAAATGGTATAACTTTATTAAAAACTCGTTTTGGGACCCGGCCCTTCATCAGTTCTTCCAGAATATCAGATAATACTCCACCCTCCCTTATAGATACTAGACCTCTAAATTTGCATAACTCCTACATTTCCATAACATGTAAGCCTAATAGCGCATAACATTTTAAATTTTTAATCCAATAAGCCTCTCTCCCAGTCGGTTCATTTACTTTTAGGTTGATGAATTTTGGGGGGCCTTTGGTTCATATCATGAAACTGTCAAGTTTACTTGGGAAATTTGCGAAGGTGAAATATCGTTTTTCGATGTTATGATTAGTATAAATGATGGGAGGTTTGCTAGCCTACTGATGTTTATCATAAACCTACTGATAAACATCACTACTTAAACTATAAATCCTGTCATCCTCCATGTTAAAAAAGCCATTCCGTATAGCCAAGCACTTGGATTAAAGCGTACTTCTAATTCTCAGGAGGTTTATGAATTTAAGGTGAATGAGTTAAAGAGCTTTCTCCTTAAAAGAGGTTATAAGTAGAGTTTTGAGAACAAACCGATTAGTTGAGTTGATAGTCTTCATCGAAATTGTCTTATTAAGATCAGGGAAAAACAAAGAAAGAAACTTGATAATGATGACAAAATTATTTGGTTTTGGATTTTCATCCGGCTTTGATGGACGTTCACAGAGTTCTTCGGATTTACAGGGTTTCGTTGGTTTTTCACCAACACTCAAGATGGTTCTACCCGGTGTTCCTATGGTGAGCTTCAAAAGGCCTAAAAGCGTGAAAGATTTATTACTAAGAGCCAAAGTTAGACCATTGGAGGAGAAAATTAGGGGAATGTTTTGCTGTGGAAAGACCAGATGCAAGGTTTGTAAATTTGTTAAAACAGGCAAGAAGTTTGTTGGTAATGTGGAGCAACGGTCTTTCTACATCAATCATGTATTTGATTGTGATTCTAATGGATTGTATATCATATGACATTTTTAAGATGATATGGGAGGGTACAGAGGAGTATTTGAGGGGAACATTTATATGCGCATTTTTGTGAAGAGGTACGTAATGGTTTGGAGAATACGTTTATGCAGGTCATTGATATTACGGATGTAAGTGAACCGACCGGGAGAAAGGCTTATTGGATTGAAAAGTTAAAATCTAATGTGCCATTTGGCTTAAATGTAATGGAAATTTAGGAGTTATGCAAATTTAGAGATCTTGTATCTATAAAGGACAGGGCAGTTTATCTGATATCCTGGAAGAACTGATTAAGGGCCGGACCCCGAAACGTGTTTTTAATAAAGTTTTACCATTTCGAAGTTATGCATGTATGTATGTTTGTATGTATGTAGGTAAGTAGGTAGGTAGGTATGTAGGTAGGTAGGTAGGTAGGTATGTATGTATACATGCATGCATGCATGTATGTATGTATGTGTGTGTGTGTGTGTGTGTGTGTGTGTGTGTGTGTGTGTGTGGGTACGTACATATGTATACGTTTACTGATGTGACAATTTTCAAATATCGCAACATTTCCGAAGGAACAGTGAACAATTCGCCGGAATTAAGAATCATATTGGACAATTGCATCGTGCGAATTAGCCTTTCAGAAGAACGTGTGGGAACTTACGAAGGGGTATGAAAGCAATGGACAAAAACGAAGTAGAATATAAAATACACTGCACGTATAGAAATACAAGTGTAAAACTGATCAAAATGTAAAACTGTAAAACCGAACGGTGATTGTATAGTGAAACCGTACTGCACTCAATTAAGGTCGTGACTAATTCCACGGCAATTTCGTGACTTCACTGAAACCAAACCTAACCCCGACTCTAATTCCAATTTCAATCCCAGCTCCAGCTCTAACTCCAACTCCACCTCCAACTCCAGCTTCTGCTCATCTGATTGTTCTTGCTGCAGTTCTAGCTCTACCTCTACCTTTAGCTCCAGCTCTAGTTTTAGTTCTAAATCTAGCTCTAGCTGTAGCTCTTACCCTAACTCTGACCACAGCTCTTAACCCAGTTCTTACCCTCAGCTCTAACCCCAGCTCTAACCCCAGCTCTAACCCCAGCTCTTTCCCCCAGCTTTTACCCCATCTGTTACCCCAATTCTTAACCCAGTTCTTACCCCAAACCTATTTCCAACTCTAGCTCCACCCCACGCTCCAATTCCAGCTTTAACTGGATCTTTAGCTCCAGCTCCAACTTTAACTCAAAAGCTTCCAAGGAAAACGTCCACGAATTTTTTTTTTTTTCAATTTCTTATATAATTAGCTTCACCCACATAGAAAACAAATATTGGCTGATGGCAGTCAGATTCTTTTCTGATGAACACACCAGACAGGAGTGTCGGAACACTGAACCACGAACTGAACTGTTTGAAATAATGTTTCAAATGTTCTAAGCCCGAGTTCCGCCATTTGTTTCTGATATTTGAGTAAACCTTCCAAAATAAAAACCGATAAATTTTTCGACCTTTCTTGGAACTAAATTGCTTTGAAAGTGCCCTGAACAGTTATTCAAAATATCTTTGAAATGAAACGATCGTCGATTAAACGTTTTCTTTAATCTTTCCTAGTTAGCAGCATCTCAACTGTCAGTAAAAGGTATTTGTAACATAGTAAACTTTCATGTCACCACGCCATCCGCCAAAGCTTCCAAGTCAAGTTAGGTTTTTGGAACATGCAGACCACGTGTTATGACGTCATGTACCCAATACCGAAAAATTTAAATTTGTAAAATGAGGAATATGTCGGGAAAGAAACGATAGAAAGTACTGAAAATTTGCATGTGTTTGATAAGTAACGGTTATATCCCGTGACTGAAGTGTGTGAGAGATATATCAACTTCACGGCGAAGCCCAGACGTCGATATGTCGCTTAAACTCCCAGGTCAAGGTATACTAAATAATTATTGGATGAGGCTGATCATGATATCAAGAATTATCCAGACCGAGGTCAACGTTATCTGCCGAAGCCGAAGGTCTGAGGCGAATAACATTGACCGAGGCGATAAGAATTAAGTCGAATCCAGTGATACGTTCAAGACAGCGATAGACGCAAGAAAAGATTTGCAGTAAAAAGGCTCGTGCGATTAACTTTCCAAACTGCTGCGGGCCATTTTTCCTGTTTTGTAATGTTCGCGGCCTTGAGATGGTTACGTCATCAGCGTCCAATAATTTATTTTTTGGACAGCTCCGTCAAATAATTCACGATATTCAGCGGAAATGATGTCACGGCTTCCGGACATTGAGAATTAACTGGTGAATGTCGACCAATAAGAAACAAGAATGAAGTTTGAATGTATAAAACTGATTTACATTATCGTTGAAATTTTGAAAGGCGCCTTTAACCTACCCAACAAACATGAAAACGGCGAAATTTTGTCAGAAAGTACATGAATATCTTAACGAGGTTGATAAGTTATCTATCACCCATCGGAGAACAAAAAAAACTGAGTCAACGAAGATATAGTATCGAGTATGTATTATGTTGTTTCCATGGAAGCCGTTTGACCTTGGGCGTCTTACATTACAAAAAATCTAAGTTTATTTCTCCTCCATCAAAACAGCAGTTAATGTTGTTTTGATGAAAGAGAAATAAACTTACTCGGATATTGTATTTCAAGTTTCAGTTATTTATTTTTTTCAGTCATTTATTTATTTTACATTTTAATTTATAGAGGACCTAACTCGAAACGTTCTCTATGCAAACAATGTAGTACCTGCCATTTTGTAAAGTTTATTTAGTTACCGTTGAGTATTTGACATCATAAGGTGCGCCAAAAAAGCCCTGCATGTCTATGAAACAAGATGAGACATTAACGAACTAAGAACACTTTCTCTCCCAAATGACCATTTCCTCATAAAGATTGACAAGTGTTATATTATGGGGGAAACTTTTAAATCGACCAAGTCTTGAGTCTTTCATGCATGCAGCTAATCCTTCATTTAACGGCACTCATAGATGCACACAATTCGAAAGGACTCTTTTGTTCGAAATATCTATTTCTCTACGTCTAACGCTAAGGTGACACTTGCATGTACACCCTAACCGTTTAAACCTTTAGTCCGATTCCGTTCTTCAGAGTTCAGACTGCACAAGCATTTAGCAATTCACATCTGTCTCCACATTTAGACATACTGCACAGCAATATTTCCATGAAAAAGTTATACTTTTATTACCATACAGTGCACCAGTGAAGTGTACGTTTGAACAATTACTTATAACTTCGAATTAATGACGTTTTCACCCATATTACACTGAATTATCTTCACAATGAAAAAACCACTCATCGTCTTTCAGGCAACTTAGTTGTGTAGAGAATAGTGCGTGCCAAAATAGAAAGATTACAAAATTGTTAAAATTTATCAAGTGATTAAATCCCCATTATTCCCATTTACTACACTTTAGTATTATTCCTCATTATAAAAATATTATTATATTAACTTCGTAGTTTTGCAAATCTGAATCAATTTTTGGTCAACGACATTCTCGAGTGTTCTGCGTGGGTATATAATAATTAATTCATACGAACATGGAATATATTTTAACCAGGAGTTAAAGACTGTGTTTTAGTTCAAAAATGATAAATAAATCTTCTTAGTATTCAAAGCAATAAACTTGCGAATGTTAGGTACTTAAAGCAATAGATACTGAAGGTTCGTGAGGCTTACAGTAGATCTTATTCTGGGACATAATAAAGTTACCAACTGATAGAAGACGTTTACAAACAGAGCACTTGATGCAACTGCGATGAACAATGTTATCCTTTACTTTAAATTTCTCGAATTGGTAGACTTTAGAGCCACATATAGCACATGTGTCGGCCTTTAGTTGGATGAATGGTGCGTGTTTGGAGACTTCCTTCGTCGTAGGCTTTTCAGCTAGTGCCTGGGAGTTTAGCATTGCGGTGGGTTTTTCATCGGGTTGGCTAGAGGTAAACATGTTTCTCCTGGCCCAGAATGAAGGCAAAGCGACCTCGGATGTGCCATCTTTATTTTCTTCACCAATGTTTCGTTTACTATTTTCCGATTCCATGACTGATTTCTCCTCCGACATCTTCGCACTCCCGTTTCTTACTGGTTCAGGTACGGATTCCTTCTAGAAGTAAAACCGACATTTTGAATTTATATCTTATAATGTACACAGATCTCCTTCCACCACCAACATATTTTCATTCTACAACTGTTTAACCTAATCTAATAGTTAACTACCATGGCTAACTTAGCCTTGCCCACAAATAAGGGCACGCGGAATCGCCGGCAAATGCGGTCATGTAACTGATCGCTTGGATTTAAAATTTAAGCGTACTAAGAAAACTTTTCAGGAGTCCGACCGGTTCTACTGCATGCTGTTTGGGCCAATTTACCACTCTGGGTTTCAGCCTATTTCTAATCCTCTTACTACCACTACCACCACCGTGCCAATACATTACAGTCCAGGGTTTGGCCAGCAATAGTCCTGACCATGAAGTCTCGCACGAGAAGTCGGTAGACATGTCTCCTAGTTCGGTCCTGTAGGTAAGGATTACGTCAGCAGAGCGTAGACGTCACCAGTTGGTATCCCCCCACGTTCACGGTAAAACAAACTACTTAAAAGGTCAGAATATCAAATTATATGGAACATTTTCACGATTTTCTTATTGAAAATTAACTTTGAATGGTCTTTTGTATTGTTTGTATTGTACTTAGTTAATTCCTCAAAGTTTTTGTGTGGTTCTCTCGTGTCTGGCTCAAACGATATCAAACCAGCTCGTAGTGAGACAAATTTGATTTTTCAAAAAGTTTTCGGCAAAAAACACGTTCATTGAATTGCACACGACTCGAAAATTTCGTTAATTTTACATGAAACTTTCAAAGCGATAAAGCACAATATTTACAGCTCTTCCATCCTTTCCTCTTTCTTGAGATGTTTAGATTTGTCGTAACAGTTAAATGAGTTAGTCCATGACATCACGTTGTTGATAAAGATCTCTAGCTTACAAGACAATCACGTGTACCTTCGTGATTGAAACTTGACGGTTATAGTTCCTGGAAGTAAACAACAGGTCATGTGGTAAAAATGAAACGGGGAACTGACCACGGGGTTTCTGGGTTATGTAGTGTGATAAGATAAATTTACAAGTGGAGTTTCAAGTGGTTTTGCGCAATTATTTCAAAGATATACTTCACTTTCAATCAGTCAGAATGCAGTGTGAACAGTGGATTATCACAGAAAATACCATTAAAATATCAAAGAAATCTCAACATCTCAAGAACGAGTTAAAATATGAAAATGCGCAACATCATTCTCTATCTCTTCTGAAGCTTTTTCAAATCAAACAAACTTAACTTTCAAATCACGGGGACTTTAAGAAGTAAGTCTTGTCTCGATGAATGCTTTGGTTCAAATCTCACTTGCTGGTACGATTTAAGTGATTTGAACACGAAGAACTTTAGAACAGGTGCAAGTCAAAATGGGAAAAACAGCTTCGGAAAGTTACAACGCCCTGCTGTTGCAGTGAAATTAGTTGTAGCATGGAGACGAAAAATTAGTTGTGTTTTTAGGAGTATTAACATTAGTACTGATTCGAGACATTTTTACAACTCGTCCCAATCCTGCTCTTTCGTTTCAAATTATTTAAGATTTTTCACAGTATGAGGTTATCCATGAACAATGTTAAATTCCAGTGCACACGCCTCTGAAATTTTCTTTAGACTCGCAGTGAGAACTAAATGTGCAATACTTCCAATCAACAGTTCCCTCAATGATATTTTCTGACGTGTCACTCATGTAAGCATAATTATGAGTGCTAGCCATTATCAACTGTTGGATTTGGTTTCCACGCAATGAGAAAAATCGCCAAGATCTTCACCGGAGCGTGAGGCGGATAACATAAATTGAGATCTTAATTTTCGTTATCATAAGAAATATGAGTTCAATGAAATCCAATAAAGGCTGATCTACATGGTATCACTGTCGCATGCGATTATTCGTCCTGGTGTATGTGATTGACTCAGTTGGGTCTTCAGGATAAAAGAAAAACAAACAAACAAACAAAAAAGGAACAAACAAAAAAAACAAAAAAACAAAAAAAAACCCCAAAAAAAAAACATCCACGAGCGAATAGAAACCAGGAATTCTAAGGGTGATGAATCAATGATGAATCAGATGGATCTTTAGATGGGGCTTACATTAGACGCGGGAAGATATACAATGATATTCTCTGAGTAAGCCCAGTCTAACATAGCTTAACGTACCTTAAATAGAACGTAAAACGTTCGAATAAACAAAATAAATTGATGTTCTCGCTTTACGTTACGCCAAACCAATAGGCCCCTTCGTGGTCGTATAAATGGACCAGTTCATATTATCGCATCCTATGTAATGCGCTTATCATATCTCTCGTATAAATGGCCTATTTATAAACAATTTTTAAGGCAGAGATGCAAAATGCAAAGGCTTATCTGCGAAAATAACTTCACATCCATAAAAAATCATTCTCCGTAAAATAACGAATAAGCGATTCAGCTGAAATAAGCAGTCATTCTGTCAGTTTGTCAGTCTGTCAATCAGTTAACGTGTCACTATGTCAGTCAGTGTGTTCGTCTGCCTTCCTGTCAGAGATGTGTGTTCGACCTCTTTCAAATGGCCGTGACAATGCTGTTTCGCAACAGGTCTTGAATTGGCCTTAAAAGCTTTCTCTCTTTATCTACACTATAAATTAACCGTCAGCGGGTCAGTCACTAACTCAGTCAGTCAGCCAGCAAGTGACCATCTCTAACTTCATTATTAAAGTAAGCTTATACCTTGAGGTTTTCTTTGCCTTCGCCGTTTAAAACAGAAACATCTCTGTTAGTCTTCAGATCAATTTCAGGTTTGGATTCCTTCCTCAACTTCGGTTTCGGAAGTGGTTTTGGTGCGCTCTTACCACTTTTGCCTCCTTTTTTTGTAGTAGTCGCAGCTACCTCGCTTTTGTGCTTTTCTAGAGTTTCTGGATCAACTATTATCATAGTATCATTGGCTCTTCCCACAGTAATCCGTTCTTCACTTTTTCCTGATCCTGTTTCTGGAGATTTCTCAACTGATTTCTCAGCAGTCACTGGAGCGCAGTAGTTTCTGCCAAGCGACCGTGATCTCGTCGAGCTCCATGTCTTCTCTTCCCCCGGCTTTGGCGCTGGTATTTTAGGTTTTGGTAACACGTCCGGTTTCTTTCTCCTTTCTGCATGCGAAAACGATTTAGCTCGGGATGACCGTTCAAAAACCTGAGTTAATTTCGCGACACCAGCAGTATGATCATCCTCTGAACTATCCTCACCATCATGGATTTTTTCGACTTTTGAAATACCCACGCTTTGCGTTCTTCTTTTATGCATCTCGTTACACTCATCTGATTTTTCTTCATTGCTATTTTCTTTAGTGCTCAGTTCTTGCATAATTGGTTTTTGAAAAACATTTTCAGGCATTTCAATCGTCAATCTTTTACTTCTGGCTGGAGAGGTTGCAACGACTTTGGCTGATGATGACTTGATTAATTTCGATTCCTGAATGTTTATGTCCTCATTGGGCAAAGTGGGGTTTAGTTTGAAAGACTCTAGGTCGGAAGAAAGAGATGGATCTGTCTTCTGTTCAAACCCCGTAACGAGAATGACTTGTTCAGGAACCTTTTTCAGTTCTACAAACTCTGGTAGAACTGACTCTGAAACAGTTCCAGGAATATGATCAGAAGCTGGTTGTGAAGCTGCCTCCATAAATGCTTCCTGCGATGGCCCAGAAACGCCTCCTGGAATTGCATCATTTGGCAAAGTTAGGCTCGGTTGAGGGCGTTCTTGGTCGGAAGAAAGAGACGGAGCAGTTATCTGTTCAGACTCTGCTTTTGGAGGGACTTGTTCTGGAACGTTTCCCGCGTTATCAAACTTTTGTCGAACTGGCCCTGAAACTGTTCCAGATAGCGAGGTCACCTCATTGGATTCATCAGTGACTGGCTCAGAAGCGCTTTCGGGAATGATATTAGGATCAGGTTCGAGAAACTCAACTGAAGCTTGCTCAGCTATTACTTCACAAGATGGTTCGGGATCCGTGTCAGGAGTTAGTTCTGTAATCTCTTCAGGAAATATACCGATGTCATCCCCAGGCTTGTCGTCGTGCGCACGTTCACCATTTAACTTAGATTCAGGATCAGTAATAATTTCAAAAACAGGCGCTACCACTGTTTCGGGTAAAGAAACAGAAAACTCTACCAAGTTATTTGAATCTTGGTTGGAAGATTTCCGTTCTTTGAGTACTTCTTCCGCAGTTAGTTGGGTATTCTTTTCAAGGACCTCGGTTTCATTTTCTGACGCTGTAACTGGCAAAATATCTGATCTACTATCCATGGAAGTTTTGTCTTCTTCGGTGTTTGCTTCTAGTTTAGTAAATTCATGCACTTGACTTCTTGAGGCATTGACCCCTTCGTTCGTAATATCACGATTCGTTGATTCAGCAATTTCGTTGCTATCAAAGACTACTTCCTTGATTTCTATTTTTCCCGAGGCGTATTTCTGCTCCAAGCTAGTGTCGCTTTTCAATTCATTTTCCATTACTTCCGTCCCATTTTCATACGTTTCATTTTCTTCCTCGCGCGCTCTTAAGCTTTGCATCAACTCTTTAAACTCCGTTGGCACTTGTTGTTCCTTTGCCAAATTAGCAGACGACGTGGCGCGAGCTGAATTGCTTCTTGGTATGAAGCTACCATCTGGTATGTCACGTTCAGCATGTCGCTGCGAAGCCACGCCTCTTCGGGTAGGAGCTCTTCTATGACGAGGAGCCACTCTTATTTTATCATGAGATACACTAAGTCCTGGAACTAATCTCTCGGGGTGGGAAGACGGTGATACCTGCCAATCAACAGCTAAGAGTAAAAATGAGAAAAAGAATTAATCACAAAACGATTATATTTAAGTCACCTAGAAAAGCGTATTGGCATGTCAGTAGATAAAGAGATAGGTAGGTAGGTAGGTAGGTAGGTAGGTAGGTAGGTAGGTAGGTAGGTAGGTAGGTAGATAGGTAGGTAGGTAGGTAGGTAGGTAGATAGGTAGATAGGTAGATAGGTAGATAGGTAGATAGGTAGGTAGATAGGTAGATAGGTAGGTAGGTAGGTAGATAGGTAGGTAGGTAGGTAGATAGGTAGGTAGGTAGGTAGATAGGTAAGTAGGTAGATAGGTAGGTAGGTAGATAGGTAGGTAGATAGGTAGGTAGCTAGGTAGGTAGCTAGGTAGGTAGCTAGGTAGGTAGGTAGGTAGGTAGGTAGGTAGGTAGGTAGGTAGGTAGGTAGGTAGGTAGGTAGGTAGGTAGGTGGGTAGGTAGGTAGGTAGGTAGGTGGATAGATGGATAGATGGATAGATAGAAACTTCATTTACGTGTCAATAAATTCTAGTGCAAAACACGCGCTAATTGGGGACACAAAATTAAGCTAAATCTAATTACAAAATTCACAAAACAAAAAACAAAACATATATATATATATATATATATATATATATATTGTAAATATATGTAAATTTTGTAATTAGATTTAGCTTAATTTTATTTATTTATAAATATATATAATATATATAATATATATAATATATATAATATAATATATATATACTTACATACACACACACACACACACACACACGCACGCACACACACATATATATATACATATTAGCTATAATATTAATAAACATCGCTAACTGTTACATAGATAGCAGCTTTGACTACCAGTTTCCTCCAAAAAGTCAATAATAGATAAACTAGCTCTATGTCGAGTTCTGACAGGAAAGGATGCGGTGAACTGAGCAGATGTGCATAAAGACAGTGCAAATTTGTTGCAGATTGACTTAAAGACTTCCAGGACACGGTAATGGCACACGAAAACTAACGGTGAAGTGGTGGCAGAACTCGACATATTAGACAATTTGAGTTAGTGGTAGACTTAAACATTGATAAGTTGAGGTAATGGTAAACCTAAGCAATGACTGGTTGACTTAGAGGTAGACACCAAGGACTGGACTTTGGAACAGATGTTGCGCAACATTGGTCATCTTTTTTTTGTCAGATTGCCAACAAAGAAACGTTGAGGTAGCGATACACCTAAAGAAACACAAGTTAAGAGCTAGTGCTAGACTTAAACAGGGATGCTCAAGTGGTGGCAGACGTAAAGTAAGGTAAAGTACCTTAGAGGCAAACCTATGAAAAAACACGAGTAAAATAAATTTGTCGACAAATCTAGATAGCTCACTGTTGTTCAACTAAGAAAATTCTTTGAATATATGGTTTACTTCCCCGGGGTTAGCAGCGTAACTTTTCAGCAGAGAACTTTTCGAAAGCAAGAA